>MDKI01045190.1:0-11311 GCA_005239505.1 Nicotiana paniculata | reverse complement strand
TGCGTGTTAGTAAGAAAAATGTGGATGATTTAGTACTGTTTTGGACAAAAATATGTATCTAAACTGTGAAACATACATTTCAGGGGAAGTATGTCGAGTCAAATATGTACCCAATTTATAGATATTTTGTAGATAAATTGTAGATTATTTGTATTTTGATTTTAGATGCTTTGTTTTCTGTTTTCACAAATCAAAAACGACTAAAACTTCTACAAATCTTCCGCAAAAAATACAATTATGTCGAAAATCTCAATTATGCTACAATTGAATGGGAATTGGAAATATTAAAATTCAATGTACCCAGTTTGTAGATATTTTGTAGATAAATTGTATTCTGATCGTAGATGCTTTGTTTTCTGTTTTCACAAATAAAAAATGACTAAAACTTCTACAAATCTTCTGCAAAAAATGCGTTAAAATTCAATGTACCCAGTTTGTAGATATTTTGTAGATAAATTGTAGATTATTTCTTTTCTGATTGTAGATGCTTTGTTTTATGTTTTCACAAATCAAAAACGACTAAAACTTCTACAAATCTTCTGCAAAAAATGCGTTAAAATTCAATGTACCCAGTTTGTAGATATTTTGTAGATAAATTGTATTCTGATCTTAGATGCTTTGTTTTATGTTTTCACAAATCAAAAACGACTAAAACTTCTACAAATCTTCTGCAAAAAATGCAATTATGTCGAAACTGCTATGCTAAATATGGAATCCAGAAAAACATGATGAAGGGATAGATCTTCCCAAGCAAAATCCTCCCATGAACTGTTACAAGAAAATTGACTTTTGCCAACAATTGAAGCATTAAAAGAAAAGATAAAAAGATCTGTTCGAGCTCAAAACATATTGAAAATCAAACTCTGGGAGATAAACCTTAATGTGAAGGAACCTGAAATCATAACCATCAAATCGACCAGGCACTCATCTTCCCCGGGCACAAAAACATTGGGACAAGATTGCGAGGTGCCGACAATTGGCTATGGAAGAAATAATGGGATTTTGATACAGAAATCATGGGTGTGGGAGGGAAACGTGGGTGAAGGTGTGAGAATTGGAGAGAGAAACATGGGGGGAGAGAGATTAGAAGGAATATACGGTATCATTAAATTAGGAGTGTAATTAATACCCTTAAAAACCACTAATGGTATACAATTGATAATTATGTATACTAAATGTAATTATATCAAACCTTAAACATTAAGGGTAATATAATTTCCTATATGGCATAAGAATGTAAAAATTCCTAATTTCAACCCTCGGTGCTTCTATATCGTTACAGATTAAGCTAACATTACTAGCCTATGTCTTAAAAACTTTTTTTCGTTCATATTTTCGATTAAGCAAATAAATTACACTGTTGTTCTATAATGCTTTTCTGAAATTCTCATGTTTTTATCTATTTATTTAACAAAATACCAAACTAAAAATTTCTAGGATCTTCCGTCTAGTTACCGCCTCTCATTAAGAGCCTGTTTGGCCAAGTTATCAAAAACAATATATTTTGGAAAACGCTTTTGTACGAAAATATTTTTTTAAAAGTACTATTGCAAAATAGCAACTTGTGTTTAATCAATTTTTTGAGTAGTATTTTTTGCAATCTCATTGTATTTGGTCAATTTTTTTAAAAAGTACTTTTAAGTAGGAAATAACGAAAAGGGACAGTAAAAGTTCAGTTTGCAATTAGTATAATTTTAAAAAAATAAAAATTAAATATTGTTTATAAAATGTTTAGTTAAAATATAAAACATAAAGTAAAAAATATAATTTTAAATTTCTAATCAATATAAAATGTAGTTATTTCAAAGCAATAATATTGAGTATCTAGTATTACTTACTGCTATATGATAATTTAAATATATCAAAATATATTATTCAATATAATTAAAAATTTACTCTTAGTAATAGGAGAAAGAGAATAAAAATATGATTGAAATAAAAAGAGAAGAAAGGTATGGTAGAAATAAAAAGAAAAAGAAAAATCTTAAATGAGGAATAATTAAAAAAATATAAATTTATTGTCAAATCATTTTTGTCTTAAACAAATTAATTTTCAGTTTCTGCTTTTACTTTTTAGAAGAAGCTAGAAGTTGTAGCTTCTCCCCAAAAGCAAAAAAAAATGTTTATGCTTCTATTCAATCTTTTTTATCTTGCCAAACAACTCAAATATTCCAAAAAGTAAATTTTAACATAAAAAAAAAAAAAAAGATACTTCTGATCTCCTAAAAGCTTGGCCAAACAGCTCTAAAGCTAGAACGTCTCGCCACGCCCTTTTGACTTTCAAAATTATGATCCCATTTACTTCACAATATCGGTGTGAAATTGCTCTTAGTGCAAGTGAAGAATCCAATTCCATCACCATTTTGTGATCGTAAATTAATTAGAAGACTTTTATATTTTGACCAGACATATAAATCTCCCAAGATATGATTATACTTTAAATGGTTAGATACGATTTTAGCGCATCTCACAAATCATTTTTAAAACAAAGCGCATTCGGTAATCCTATTCTGCTTTCGAATATTGGTAATTTGTGTGGTTTTAGCTGAAGAAAACAAGAAATGCAACAAAAATCTACATAAAGATCGACCCTTTACGTATTTAATCAACAAAAAGCATTTTTCTAGTATATATTGGACTTCCACAGGATGGTCAAGAAATTTTGGTGCTTGTAATTTTATGACCTTTTAAAATTCCTTTCACATGAGATGTTTATTTATATTAAAACGCAGTAGTACAATAATATAAAATGATAAGAATATTTATAGTTGGAGCACATATATTTTTCTATTTAATTTAATACTCGGATATGATGCCTTCGAAATTTCGTCAGAATTGCGGTGTAGATTATTCCGTAAGGGCGTTAGCGGATATTCTAAATTTCCACACGCAGTTGACGCGAAGTTTGGTCTGACTTTGGGCGCTTACGTTAAGATAAGGAAAAGGGATAAATACTATTCTGATGTGGGATGACGCGTCTGCAAATATCATAAGCCTAGGACACCTCTCGCTTTTTCATATCAAGAAAACCAACTTAGCCCTTTTACTTCCACTCACTAATATATGTAACCATCAAATTCTTTACAAAAATTAACTTTTTACATAGTAAAAGTAAAGGTTACCAAGTGGACGGGTAATAAGATTTTATATCTTTTGGCATTGCATTTTGATTTCTAATCCTTTAACAAATTATTCCGGTCAAGTTTCTAAAATCAACTTATTTTGAAAAATATTTTTTTTAAAAAAAAAGAAATTTTTGATGAGAAAAAGCTCGTAATTTGAAAATACTTTTAAGCAACAATTAGTATTCTCAAACTTTATTAAATACTTTTAAGTTTATTTTTTTCAAATATGCTTTTCGAAAAATATTTTTTGGGAGAAGCTATTTTTTTTCCCGCTTCTCAAAAATTATTTCAACTTCTAATATATGTTATTACTGTTATATTCACTATATTCCATTGTTGAATTCACTATATTTTTATTTGTATTTAGTATATTTTACTGTATTTTATTGTATTTTAAAATTAAATATATTCGCTATTTATAAAAGTACTCTTTTTCAAGATAGAGGTTTAAGGCACATTAATCACGCCTTGAAGAAGGGAAGTAGTGGAGTAGGAGCGGTAAAGATGGTGAGAATAGATAAATAAAAGACAAGGCGACACCAACTAGCAGAACGGAAGGAATGAGAAGAAATCCCCAAGATGGAAAGAAGCTTGAAAGATCGAACCAAGAATGAAATAACGAGACCAAACGAGCAAAAAGTCTATTTTAATATTTGTATTCAGTATTTCAATGCTTATGTCCTGTATTCATGCATGAATACATGAGTATTCAGCTGTATTAAGAAAATACAAATCTTCAAAATACATAAATACAGACAAAAATTAATGTATTTATATAAAAATATAATGTATTTAAGTGAATTTGTACAAAATACAATGTGTTTGTATCATTGTATGTGATTAAATAGCAAAGAAGGGAAGAAATTTCATCGGAGATGGCGTTTTCCGGCCAACCAAAATATTGGATACATTATATTAAAACTAAACATGAAGACGAACAAAAATCCCGACGCTCAGATCTATCCGGCGTAAAAAAATATTATAATATCCATATAGAGGAATCCATATCCGACGTAGAAGCATCATCAATCTCTTTCTTTCTAATATTGCAATACAAATTCATTGCAAACATCTGGCACAGAAACTAAGCAGTACAAATTCATTGTAATATCCGGCGTATAAACTAAGTAGGTAATTTACTCGAAGGGAGAAAATGAAGAGAGAGAGAAAGAAGAAAAATTTTATTGAAATTTCTAGAGAGAATCGTAGCTTATTTCATGAGTAATAGTAGTATATATCACAAATACTTATTTTGTTATAAAATATAAAAAATAACTATAAAAAGTAATATTTTAAAATTTAATTTATAATAAACAAGGTAAGAGGCAAAATTTCCAATTGCTTACTAACCAATTAACCGCTTTATTTGGTGCTTACGAGAAAAAAACACAAAAATTATTATTGGGGCTAAATATCCTTTAATCCAACCTAGTGGAGAGTCGGTTGATGTGAACCTTCCTTGTCTTTTCCTTCCTTCATCATTATCCTTTCCTATAAATAAAACTCTTTCTTTCCCCCATAAACAGTCACAACAAACAGAATATCACAATATCAAACACTTTCCTCACGATTATTTTCTCATTCTCCCAGTTTCTATCTGAATATCTTTGCTAGTTCAACAATCCAAAACAATGGAGTTACGTCCATTAGATATCAAAGTTATTGCCGCAGACGGCATAAAGAATGTCAATACTTTCTCTAAAATGGATGTCTATGTTGAAGTCTCCATCTCTTATCCTAACAATACCAATAAGCAAAAAACCT
Organism: Nicotiana paniculata; assembly: GCA_005239505.1. Classification (NCBI taxonomy): domain Eukaryota; kingdom Viridiplantae; phylum Streptophyta; class Magnoliopsida; order Solanales; family Solanaceae; genus Nicotiana; species Nicotiana paniculata. The sequence continues at coordinate 6,422 of MDKI01045190.1, read as the reverse complement.
TCGTCCACAAAAATAGTGGCACAAATCCCCAGTGGAATCACTCTATGAAATTCACTCTTGACGAAACTTCCCTCACAAAACCAGGTCTTTACCTCATCTTTCGTCTCAAATCTGAACGTACCTTAGGTGACACAAAAATTGGTGAAGTCTCTGTTCCTATTCATGATCTCTTTAATCAGTCTACTTCTAATGGCACAGCTGAGAGGTTTGTTGAATATCCAGTGATAACAGAGAGTGGAAAACCAAAGGGTACTTTGAAATTTTCTTACAAATTTGGTGAAAAATTTACAGCGGCTGATCAAAAGAAACAGGTAAATCATGAGCCTGTTACTGCTTATCCTGCACCACCACATGCTGCTGGTGCATCATATGGTATGGCTTATAATCAGCAAAATCCCGGATATGCGTATCCTCCTCCTCCTCAAACATCTTATGGTGGGTATCCCCACACTGGATACCCACCTGCACCTGGTTATGGATACCCGCAACCACAGCCTGGTTACGGATATCCACCCGTACAACAACCTGGGTACGGATATCCACCGGTGCAACAGCCTAAGAAAAAGAACAAGTTTGGTGGAATGGGAGGTGGATTAGGTTTGGGATTGGGTGCTGGTTTGCTTGGTGGTTTGTTGGTGGGAGATATGGTCTCGGATGTTGGAGAGATGGCTGCTTATGATGATGGCTACGGGGATGCCATGGGAGATATGGGTGGCGGCTTTGATTTTTAGTTTAATTTTTGGTGCTTTGTAATTTTATTTTATTTTATTTTGTTTTTTGGAGATATAATAAATTTGACTACTTTGTATATTTTGGAAGATTTTTTAATCGTTTAGATCTTGAATTGCGGTGCATTGACTGCTTCGTCCTAGGATTTTCTAACTGAATATGCTTTTAGTTCCTAAGACTACAATTTAATTCTCTTGGGTACAATCCTTCATACAAGAGTTTCCCTATACCCCGGGCCTTACAATTATCAAGTTTCTCGGTCCTACACCCCCCTTTTTTCGGGTTGAAGCAAAGAACGTTATGGATCTTTGTTTTTTCCCTCGATAGAGCATGAATAACACATACTGTATTAGAATTCTTGCATTTAGGTACTCTCTGTTTTAACTATTAAATTGCACTTGGATGTTAGCAAAACGAAATGGAGTAGTTCAAAATATTTAAGTTTAAAGGACATTGCTCAAAGAATTAGGCATAGGCACAGCCCTTGAAGACCAACTACTAAACAAAGAAACCTTGTAAATTACTCGTTGCATATATAACCCACTGGAGATAGAAATCTAACTTAACTAAGTCTGCAGACAAATGAATCATCTATACAATAGAGATTCGCATCTCAACTAGTTTGGATGAGATATAACACTGCAGAAATGCGAAGTCGCTGTCAAGATATACAAACATGCAGAACTTTGCGCAGAAATGCAAAAACACTGAAAATGCAGAATGCTACACAGAAATCCTGTGCAGAAATGCATAAGCAGGTTCGAAAATGCCAAAGGAACTACAGAAACCAAGCAACAAAATGGTAATGGTCTTTTCAACAGTTTCCTACAACCAAATTCCTGAGGCACTTAAGTCTATAAAACCATGTACAACTAGATAAGCAAATTAAATATTGAGGTGGTGGAAAAGCAAGAAAGTTTTTATTTTTATTTTTTTACTAACATGATCTTTATATAATATTTCACAAAGGATATGCCAGATATTAACTAGGATAGAAATATAAGTCCTACTGAAACCTAAACAAAATAACAACCATGTTATACTGATCTAGTGTAAACAACCTTACTATTTCTTGCATACTCATCTAATTAGTCATCAATTACCATTGAAACAGTCTTCAACTGAAGGATTCGTAGATGAATGAACAGCAAAAGCAATGGCCACGTTCTGAAATACAAGACGCATTTATAAAGAGGCAATACAGAACTAAATCAGAAACAAAAGCAGATCAAAATACAAGAAGATTGAAGCTACAAACTGTGTAATGGATAGAATGAAATTGTTATCAGAACTCCAATTTTTCGTAACTAAATATCATTATAGGAATTCCAAAAGCTTCAGCAATAGCTAATTTCACAAATGTTCCTAACAAAATATGACTATATTCTGAGAACATAATTACATAATCGATTAAAAGAGGCATTTTCAGTTCACCTCTCTATGAATTATACAATGTCAAACGGTTTTAAATACGTTGCACATACCACTTAAAGCTAAAATTCAAGACTCCCTTTCTGGTAGTAGCACAGCCTACACCACTCGATCACATCACTCTCGGATAACTTAATGTGCAATGTCTTCCCTCCTTGTCAAACTTCAGCTATACTTGAAATAATGCATATGTGATGTAGCATATTGGACTGCAAAAACAGTCATGCTTAGGCATGCTTGCCTAAATTTACTGTTTGACCGTACAAATAGGTTATTTCTATTCATATTTGATTGCATATACTAGAGCTTTCTGTACTTATTTGCTGCTATAACCTATTACTATGTCAAGATATTCAGATTTATTTACTTCACCGACTTTGATCCTTATGAATTAAAGAACTCAATGACCAAAGAAACAAAACCTTGAGACTAACACAAAATGCGCCAAATACATGCATACACTTGACATGTACGCCCTGCATCATTCAGCAATAGGGTTAAGCATCTAAAACACAGCTAAAGCAATCAACACAAGGAACAAATTATTCAGACCACTGGCCTTCATCTTGTACAGGATTTTTCTTCTTCCTGTCATGATTGTAATCTTTCACATAAAAAGTAAGACATGTACTTGTGTAATTTTGAATGATGATATTTAAAGCAAGATATAATAAAATTATGGGAACACTGAAGGGTGGGTCATGAGATAGGATAGAACAGCACTAGATTAAACTTAAATAGGATAGAAATGCAATGAATTAGCATAGAAGATGTGCTGCATTTTGTTCTTGAAAATACTAATAGAAGTTATGAGTTATGACTTTCTTCTCCAATCAAACTCACAGGATCGGATATATCCATGTAAACCCGACAAAAAAGTTTTCCTAATGAAAAATTGATGTATAATCCACAGTGATGGTGCATTAAATAAGATTGCAGAGGAAAAGAATAAAAAATTCCACGATTAAATCAGAAGTAAATTGTTCATCATTCATTAAAAAAGACAAATACATAAAACAATCATTACCTGTTAGAGGAGAAGGAAATAAGTCAGGTGACTCCTAGGAGATCCTCCCTTCTTCTTCTTTATTCTTTGAGTGGCTTGGATATTCAACTAAATCTGCATTTCCAGATTGTAAAGAAGAAGCTACTGTATGTAGTACTATTAAAGAATTCCCAATTTCTTAGACTGATCTATTGGTTTTCTGTTTACCCTGAATGTTAGAATTGCCCGTAGGTTTCCAATATTGACTTCACTAATAGAGACCGGCAGACCGCTAACTAAGCTTACTCTTAAAACGAAAGGGAAGCACGCAACTTTTTTGTAAAACTCTGTAGAAAAAACTGTATAAGCTGAATGTGCATGAGTATACACAATAGAATTACGGTAAGTTTAATAAATTAATCTCATTGAGAAACATATCAAGAGATTCTTTTAAAATTGTCATAAGTACACATTTTTTCCTGTAGTCATCTGAATGTCATAACTTCAATAAGTCTTACATTCATTCTTTTGACTATATTCTGATACAAAGTTGATATTGTTGACAGAACCCAAAATCATGGATATGAACAACTACTCTCAGAACAATCGAAAGCGCAGTATTGCTAATTTTCCCATTAGCCAATACAAACACCTCTACATATATCAGATTATCAAAGATACTAGAGATTAATTTTGAAATACAACATGGCAAGGAAGGAGAAAAAATTAAATGCACCAGTCTCCCCCACAACCCTCTCAAGTCCAAAAATAATTTTAAATAAACAAAAAGGAATATCCAAAATGTAACATCATGACATGCTAAATTATCTAATCAATCAGCTGCAATTGTAAAAATCCAGTTGAATCTAGAGAGCAAGAAACTAAACGACACCAATTTGAAATAAAAAATGAATAGAATATATATCATACATTGCAGAATTGATCGCACAGAGAATATTCTTCTGACTCAGCCTTGCGCTAAAAGTGTTCAACCTTCTTTAACAGCCGTAGCAAAACCACTAGTTTGCCCTGTTTTATTATGAATTATTCACCTTTTTTATCTTGAGCTCCTGCTGGTATTGCCGCCTACGTTTTTCTTGCTTCTTCTTTCCAGGCCGCTTCCCATGAAATTGATGCGAAAGCAACCGAAATTGCTCCTTTTCAGTTAGAATTCGCCCATACTCATCAGTCCTCTCAATGTGTATTACTTTTTCCCCTTCCTCCTGATCGCCACCAACGCCTACGAGCTTGATTTTCTTCTTTTCCGTGTTTCGGCCACCCCGTTCAATATCTTCCTTGAGCGTACCTCGTTCTCTCAGACGTTTGAGAGCTAACCCTTTCCAATTGGAGCTTCACGTATCGTCTCATCTGGAGTTATTCCCGTTTCTTCCTCCTTTACAGAAGGCTCCTTTTCCTCGATTGAGGGATTTGGCAGAACATCAACGTCATCACCAACAGGTTTTGGTTCGTCTAATTCATCAAATTGAAGACCCGAGACAAACTCTCCCATCACTGTGAAGACAACCTTCTTATTCTGTTGTGACTCTCCAGATACACAACTTGGATTATCATCCAGTGTTAAACTATTTGGACGGGAAATGGCAATTAGCGAAGCAATTGACTCTGGATAAGTTTTGGCAAGGCCCTATTATATTGCCTTTTCAAAGCAAGATTTCTGGCTCGTTCGCAGTATTTTCTGTACTCCTCTTTATTATCGTCATCAACTAGGTCCATCCTCTCTCAAAAAGTGTGATGACTCTGGGATTTATTATTCCAAAGAAAGAGGAGGAAGACGAAGAATGGAAAAGGTGTATTTATAGTTGAGAGATTAATCCGAAGTGGAAGAGAAGAATATTATGTTGTTTGGTTTAGTTTTATGACCTAAATGTTTTATAAAATATTTTGGTTATGAACTCATTTTTCTTTAATTGGAGGAAAAATTTATTCTCAACCTTCCTCATCCTTATTTTTTTCTTTTAAATTTCAGTTTTCTCATTACCACTCATCCTACTGCTCCTCCACCCCACCCATTCCCCTTCCCCTTAATTTTTTTTTATCTTTTTACCTTTTTTTTTTTTTTTTTGCAATTTCACAGACTACTATTTATCGGTAAATTCTCTGTCCCATATTCGGATGCTTTGTTCTTACAATTTTGTTGTTATTAATATGCAGATTATACTGATAGAATGGTGTATTGGTAAAAAAGAGTTTCACACGTAAATCAGCTTTTGACAACTCAGCCAGTCACGTGGACATAGAAAAACGCGACAGCTGGATGTGATTCTTTGAAGAGGTACGGAACAAAGAGGCACGATTCAGTAAACCCTCGAGCTTATCAGCCACGGAAAACTCAACCTGATCAAAACATGGGAGAGGCACGGTCAGAATGAATCTCGACAAAGTTATGGGCAGATTCAAAGACCCACAATTGATTACTCGGACGTTATGTAACCGTACCCCAATTACCGTTATCCTTTGTAACGCCTCAATAATGTCATAATTAGTCATTAATGAGCAACCATAGCAAGAGTTGTACGTTATACGAATCTCCTATATAAGGGAGAGGAATACAACTTGTAAAGGCATCTGATTCTCGAGTATACTTGACTTCGCTTTTCTATATTTCTGCAATATTGTCTGTTATTCATTCTATTTTCTTGATTATCAGTAACTCGTGTTCATCTTAAAAATAACTTTAGTCAAAGGGTCTAATTCTTTGGTTAAACAAATTGGTTCCGTTACCGGGAATCTGATAATCTTTGTTTGTTTTTCAAGTGATATCATGTGAACTATGTCAAACTCCAACGACAACAACCAGCAAAGGAGTGGAACCCCAATTCCATCGCCTTCAGGAACCCCACGTGGTTCAAGGAAACAAACCCCATAAAGATCCAATAACAACAATGGTGATAATGATCAAACTCTAGAACAAGATCGTGTAAAGAAAATGATTGCAGAGTATGTGAGCCAAGCTTTGCAAGAATTTTCGAGAGGATTACCGGCAGCGTTACCTACACCGCCGACGCCACCCCCCAATAACACCATCACCATGGAATCCTCAATCTGGGTTAGCAAACTCAGGAAGAGGAGATACTCCTAATGAATCTCTCGAAGTGAGACTAGGTATATCTAATAACTCATAATTACAAAATTTACTGCTAACCATGCAGAAACAGATGAACGAGCAGAACGATCGCATCGAACAAATTCCTGTAGTACCACCTATCATCAAAGGCATTGATGTTGATAGGTATTCTCAACAACCTTGGAAGCCAAG
>MDKI01126095.1:0-10463 GCA_005239505.1 Nicotiana paniculata | reverse complement strand
TAGCCGTGTAGGAGACTTCTATTCCAACCGGGAAACACTTAAAACCTTTAAAACTCGGAATTGCCCGGACCTCGGGACCCAGGCGTTTGGGCTCAAACTCCCCCTTAAAGCCAAGGCAGACCTAGCTTTAGGGATCTAACGCCCCACTAACGCCAGGCTGACCCTGGCTTTTGGGGTCAAACGCTCCACTAACGCCCAACTTGGCCTGGCTTTAAGGCCAAAACGCCCGGCTATAGCTCGGGTCACTCCTTTTCGACTCTTGATCGTATTTTCGACCTTCATGCATCCATTTAGCTCGATTTCTATCTCCAATGCACCTACACATGAAATAGACTCCATTATGCACTCAAAAAGTGTATTTTTATCATTAACGCACATAAAATGTAAGGCATATAACGTGTTAAACCATGAGTTCTAGCCACGCATCAATGCTTTAGGTTTGACAACTTCTAAACAATTTTTAACAATTCTGGTAACTATTGTGCATTACCACCCACGTCTAGGGAAGCCTTAGGTAATCAACCTTTATAAAACTGGAAAACTATTTCTTTTGTGTTTACTGCTTAATGGTTAACAGACTTAAAATCAGTAGGCAAACTGATTAGGGCCCTTGCTTCTGGGTTTATAAAATAAAACTGCATATCTTATGTGTTTTGATATTCACTTAGACATCATGCTTTAGGATCCTGTCTATTAAAAATGCCTCTTGTTTGTGTTTTAGTCGTGTTGTTTACATGCATTATTTGTGGAGGTAAATCTGAGCCTCTTAATTGTTTTTTCCTGCCTTTATTTGCTAAAGTCCTATTTGTTCTTGCATGTCGCCTCGTATTTTCTCCTTTTAAACCTTAGGGGTCTGTCTAGAACTGCCTATAGGTAGAGGTCCTAATTTCCTCCATGACCATTAAGAAGGGATGGGTAACAGCAGGCGTAGAGGTCGTTAAACAACACTCGCTTAAATAACCGCTAAGGGCTGGGGAAGAGTAGATATGTATATGATAAATGGTGCGCTAATGCCACGTGTATCCACTCACTGAGGAGTGATTACCGGGCATTGTACTGATGTGATCCTATAGGATAAACAACCTAGGACCCCCTATCCCTTACACATGTGTGCTTAGATTGTAAATCTTTCAAAACCTTGTATATGTGCCTAGACTTTAAATCGTTTTAAAAAATTTATTTCATATGTGTGCTTAGACTGCGAATCTTTTCAAAACCCTTTATTTGGTTTGTGCTTTAATTGCTTATTTTCTTATTTGCTACTTGTTTAAATTCACAAAGCTTGTTTGGCCGGGAACCACAGTTGTGGACTTTGAGGGGTGCCTAACACTTTCCCCTTGAAGTAATTTCAAGCCCTTAGCCAATCTCTGGTTATTCAAATATGTGACCCTTAGTAGGTGCCCTAACATACCTTCATTCGTTAGGTGGCGACTCTTCAATTCCTTACACAACCCTTTTCCCAAAAGGGAATGAGTTGTCCTTATAATGTCAAAAACCCTAACCGATCCGAAAGGATAGGGAAAAAGGGGCGCGACAGCATGGTGACTCTTCTGGGGACTTCTAGGCTTTTACGATTTCAAACTGCTTTGTGAATTTGTCTTTATTTTGCTAAAACCTGCACCCTTTCCCTTTCCCTTTATGTGCAATTAATTGTTTACCTTCCCAAGTATTTATTCTTTTAGATGAAACTGACATGTTTCTTTTTGTTTTCCTTTGTAACTGTTTTTCAATCATAATTGTTGTATTTACCTCTTTCATAACGTGCAAATACATGACAACATGCTTTTATTGCTTATTTTATTGTTGCATAATCATTCTCAACATCATATTCCACTCGTGCCTATACAAATCCTATAGCAACGCTTGATGAGTGGTTGCGCTCTTTTTATTTTATATCACCCCTAAATTCGGAAAGGCTTATTTGCGGTAAAACTAGTCGATCAGTAGTGCAGTCGACGGTTCCGTGCCTTTCCCCCTTGAGTTGTCCGCTCAAGGGTACCAATGTAAGACCGCATAGAAACCTTACTCTGTTATACTGTGCATGCATCATGGTCAAACATATCTGGGTTAATGTGTTTTCCACACAATAACCCTTTAAGACAACCTTGTCTAAGTCCACCGGGGTTTTCATAATCCCAACGGACACAATCATGTTCTATGCATTTATTTGGAGAACTAAATGCTTGTATGCTAATCAAAAGTGTATAAATAGTCGAGTCTGGCGGGGGTAAGGGCCTAACTATGTTTGTCTTGCAGAAATATGAGGCACGAAGTCCCTAGATTCAGCATGGTCAACAATATCCATCCAAAGATCCTGAACTGGTGGGAAGACCTTTCTCCAGTGATAAGAAACACGTCAAGAAATACCTGGGCAATTACCCTATCTCCTAGACATTCAACCCAACAACATGTTGACCGAGGCTGCCACCTTATTTTGGGATAGCGAAAGAGCCATCTTCCACTTTGGGAACATTTAGATGACACCACTGCTAGAAAAGATAGAAGGACTAGCTAGGTTAGTCAACCGCACAGGCAAGGGCTTTCTGAAAATGATGGGTCTGAAGAAGAATGCTGAGTTAGAATGTCTGAAATAGTCATACATACCCTTTGAGTACTTATATGAAAGGTACGGTCACAACAAATCGTACCGTACCTACCACGATGAATTTGCCATTACATCTTTGGGGCACATCCACCGTAGGGTGTTTGTATTCATTGCATGTTTTTTGGGACTAATAGCATTCCCAACAAAGAAGGAAAGGATCCACACTAGGTTGGCCATGGTAACCAAGGCTTTGATGGAGGGGATTGACGGGAAAGCCTTCAGCATTGTACCGATGATCATAGCAAACATTTATCGAGCTCTGGAAAGTTGTCAAAGAGGAGCTAAGCACTTCGAGGGTTGCAATCTGTTACTACAACTATGGCTCTTAGAACATATCCAACAGGGTCAAAACCACGAATAACTTCCGTGCAGGGCTTGGAATGACCACATCGCTTTCCATCACCCCAAGCGGATGACATATATTCCCGACAGATTTTCCAGCCAGAGACTGCTAAGGAGTGGGTAGAGTTCTTTGATAATCTAACTGAGGAGCAGGTACAGTGGATGTTCGAGTGGTTTCCAACGGATGAATTCATCGTCAGGTCCAGGGATGCACCACACTTGGTGCTAATCGAGTTGAGAGGTATATATCCTTACACTCCTCTCCGAGTCATGAGACAAGAAGGCAGAAAGCAAGTTGTGCCAAGGGTCGACAAGATGATCCATATCCGAGCTGACCTCCAGGATGATGATGTTCCCCACAAGTGCCGAGCCCAACACATGTGGCACTGCAAAATCATAATGGAGAATAACACAATCGAACCAGACAGGTACCATGCAGGATATGCACCTTTCTACCCGGGGTGGTTAGAAGATGACCTGGATAGGTTAGTCAGGCCAGGGATCAGCCGAGGCCACAAAATCATAGACGAGAGTGTCGGGGCTCAGATCAAGTACAATCGGCTGAACAAGAGGATCCACGGGTCTGAGAATGAGCACCGTGAGATACATGAAACCAATAAAAGGTTGATTGAAGAATGGAAAGACATGGCCATCCGTTCCAACAAGAAGCTGGAATACTTGGAACGAGTCATAATAGAGCTGGAAGGTAAAATCATCAAGAGGGTCGAAGACTGTTAGAAAGCTGAGGGGAATGAAAGAGGACATTTGGCCGAGCATACTTACTGCTAGGACTGCGTGAGCTAGGGAACTTGTTCGATGGGATCAAGGATGCCAAATCTGGGGAAGGTCCTTCTGGGACCAAGTAGGATAGGATTTCCTTTTTCTCGCTTTTATCAATGTAATAAGGCCAATGACCATTAGTGACTTTATTTCCTGTTTTATTATTTTAGTGTCGTTTTGGATTCGTCTATTTTTACATTTATGAAATGAGGTATTTTGGCATCTAATTCTCCAAATCAACTTGTCGCTAGGCCTACCTCGGGCACAACGAGGCTCCCAAATTAGGACACGCTTTTATATTCCTACACAATGTGTTTAAATACAACAATATTTTCTCATGATCCTCACTGACTTGGCTACCTTTTGTTTTTGTTTTTATTGTCTTTCTTTTGATTATTCCCCTCCCCAAAGGTTGGTTCGTGCATTCTGGAATCATCATCATATCACACAAGATCCAGGGGCCCTCCACCTCCTCCTCCTCCTAGTCCATTTCAAGGCAAAGACAAAGGCAAAATGGAAGATTTGAGCAATATCATAAAGGAAAACACAATGACAGCTGAACGAACAGAGATTGCGCCAGGCGTGTTCTATATTCAGAATCTTAAGAAGAAGCCCACCGAAACTTTTTGCGAGTATGCCACTCGCTGGAGATATGAAGCAGCTAAGGTCAGGCCTGCCCTAGACGAAGAACAAATGAACAAATTCTTTGTCCGGGCACAAGACCCGCAGTATTATGAGCGGCTGATGGTGATTGAAAACAACAAATTCTCTGACATCATCAAGTTAGGTGAGAGAATCGAAGAAGGGATTAAAAGTGGAATGGTTACCAATTTTGAAGCATTACAGGCCACGAACAAGGCCCTACAATATGGCGGCATATCCAAAAAGAAAGATGTAGGGGCCGTAATGGTTGCACAGGGACCCAAATCCCCGTTGGTATACCGAACTTCCCCACTTACATATCAGCCAACACCTTCACCTTCTTATCAACCGTCACCCCCACCTACTTATCAACCCACGTCTCCTAGATATTCCCAACCAGCCACTGTTTATCATACATACAACTCTCAACCCTCTCAGTTCCAGTCACTCCCTACTCGCCAAAATTTTCCAAGACCTCGACTCAATTTTGACCGCAGGCCGCCCATGCAATATACTGCCATTGCTGAACCTATTGACCAGTTGTACCAAAGATTAAAAGCTACTGGCTATGTTACTCTTATCTCTGCTACAACCCCTAAAAATCCATCCCAATGGGTCAACCCAAATAAAACATGTGCATACCATTCCGGCATGAAAGGGCATACAATTGATGAATGTCGTTCACTTAAGGATAAAATCCAGTCTCTGATTGATAATAAGGTTATCCAAGCAAAGGAAGCTACTCCTAATGTCCGCAACAATCCACTCCCAAACCATAGGGGTGGAGGCATCAACATGATGGAGATAGAGGAAGAATGGGACCCAGAGAGGTCAATCGGATTGATCAAAGAAGGCGATGACCCAAAGAAGCCAGCGCTCACACTTAATCCCATCATAGTCCAGGTTCAACCGTCAGAAGATGTTGAGGTAGCTGCGTCAGTCCCATTCAAGTTTGAAGTGGCACCACCTGTGGATGCACCTGTGCCGTTTGAGGTTGAGGTAATCCTACCTGCCACGGCACCTGTCCCATTTGAAGTGAAGATAGCCGCACCAATTACAGTGACAATGTCAACCATGCCGCTTTTCAACACCAATGTTGTACCTTGGGAATACGTGGCTAAAGCAAGAAGGAAAGGTAAGGTTAAGATGGAAGAAGCTGGTGCTGCACAGGGGATGACCAGGACTGGCAGGGTCTATTCACCTGAACACTTAGCAGAGTCTAGCAAACATGCTTACAACAGGCCACCCGTTATTGGAACAGGTCCAGATGATCTTTGGAGAAAGGTGCAAGCCAAAGAGTATTCAGTCATAGATCAGCTGAACAAGACTCCAGCCCAAATATCCATCTTGTCATTGCTGCAGAACTCGGAAGCGCATATGAATGCTTTGATGAGAGTGTTGAATAAAGCATATGTGCCTAATAACATCACCAGTGGTGAAATGGCCAACATGGTGGGACAGGTGCTGGAAAGTCACAAGATCACTTTCCACGAGGATGAGCTGCCACCTGAAGGGTTAAGTCACAACAGGGCACTGCACATTATTGTGCAATGTGAAGATTATTTCTTTACCAGGGTTCTAATCGACGGAGGATCTAGCCTCAACATTTTCCCATTGACAACCCTCAAATGATTGGGCAAAGGATTGTACGAGATAAGAGAAGGGACCATGAATGTGAAGGCTTTCGACGGTTCTCAGAGGGCCACCATTGGAGAAATTAGTCTTTGTCTACAGATGGGACCTACATGGTTCTAGATTGAATTTCAGGTGATAGATATATCTGCGTCATATAACCTGTTATTGGGGCGTCCATGGATACATGTCGTTGGGGCTGTGGCATCAACATTGCATCAAGCAGTGAAATTTGAATGGAACCACCAAGAAGTAATCATCCACGGAGATGGAAGAAACCCTATCTATAGTCGCCAGACCATCCCAATGGGTGAAGGTAGAAGAAGTCTGGGTGGAGAAACCAATCATCACATCGAGCGGGTCAACGCAATAGACAAGGATAAGTGGTGGGATAGTAAGATAAAAAGCATATTGAAATGGAGCGGGTACAAGCCTGGGAAAGGGCTCGGTAAGAATCTTCAGGAGATTTCCAAACCAATACAGCTGAAGCACCATGGCACCACTTTTGGGCTGGGATACAAATACACTTGGCAGGAGTACGAAGACTGGTCGCCACCATGGCGCGGTCCCTACTATCCATTGGAACAACCTATACCACATTTGGAGTAGACTTTTCAGCAAGTTGATATCATATGGGGGTTAGAAGAAGAACAAACTCTAGCAGCTTTGAAGAATCTATTCCTGGAAGACGAAGGCATGGACTGGTGTGTTATTGTTGAGAAGGAGGAAGAGGAAGGCCCTACCAGCCAAGCTATGAGCAGGGGATCATTCCTCAAGAATTGGACCGTCAGACCATCCAGGGCTCGACGAGTCTCGGGGTAGCAAGGTTGAACAACGTTCTTTATTTCATTTTGCTAATGATTTCCTTTTCACATTTTTTGTTTTCCAATAAATCCCAATGTTCCAAAATTGCTTGTTTAAATTATCAAAATCGCTTTTACATTTCAACGAATCAGTATTTATTTATTACCATTTTTCTCTCATTACTTTTATCTATACATCATTACTATTTCCTGTCCTGATGAACCAATGACTGTGACATGCAATGAGACAACGCAACAAAAGGACAGCGATTCAGAAGAAGAGGATGTCATACCCGATGAAATTGTCAGAGAAGTTGAGGATTTCGAGAATAGATCTAAGTCCAACCTGGACGAAGCTGAGGTAGTCAACCTGGGAGATTCAGAAACTGTCAAAGAAACTCGCATCGGCATCCATTTGTCGCCATCAGAGAAAAAGGAATACACCCAATTCTTGAAGGAGTATGAGGACATATTTGCATGGTCGTACGACGACATGACTGGTCTAAGTACATCCATTGTGGATCACAAGTTACCGACCAATCCAATGTGCCCGCCGGTAATACAGAAGCTCAGAAATTTCAAGTCTGATATGAGTATGAAAATCAAAGAAGAAGTTACCAAGCAAATCAACGCCAAGGTCCTGAGGGTAGTTGAATATCCAATGTGGTTAGCCAACATCGTGCCAGTGCCCAAGAAAGACGGAAAAGTTAGGGTCTGTGTCAACTACCGGGATCTCAACTGGGCCTGCCCAAATGATGATTTCCCCCTTCCAAACATACACATCCTGATTGACAATTGTGCAAAGCATAAACTTCAGTAGTTCATGGATCGTTTTGCCGGATACCATCAGATTTGGATGGATGAAGAAGATGCAGAGAAAACGGCTTTCATCACACTGTAGGGAGTCTACTGTTATAAGATGATGCCATTCGGCTTAAAAAATATTGGGGCCACTTATATGAGGGCTATGACCACTATCTTCCATGACATGATACATAAAGATATCGATATATATGTGGACGACGTCATTATCAAGTCCAAGAAAGCCACCGACCATATAGCAGGTCTGAGGAGGTTCTTCAACAGGTTGCAGAAATACAACCTGAAATTAAACCCCACGAAGTGTGTATTCGGGGTTCCTGTCGGAAAATTGTTTGGGTTCATTGTAAACCGCCGAGGAAGAACTGGATCCGTCAAAAGTCAAAGCCATCCAAGAATTACCACCGCCAAAGAACAAGAAAAATGTGATGAGTTTCCTAGGTTGCCTTAACTACATCAGCCGGTTCATAGGCCAGTCCACGATCATATGTGAACCGATCTTCAAGATGTTAAAAAAGGATGCTGCAACTAAATGGACCGAGGATTGTCCAAAATCTTTCGATAGAATCAAGGAATACTTGTCAACGCCACCAGTTTTGGTCCCGCCCGAGCCAGGTAGACCCTTGATATTCTACCTTGCAGTATTAGATGGAGCTTTCGGCTGCGTTCTGGGGCAGCACGACAAGACAGGAAGAAAGGAACAGGATATCTATTATCTGAGTAAGAAGTTCACTCTATACGAGGCACGATATTCTCTACTGGAGCGTACCTGCTATGCTCTAACCTGGGTAGCCCAGAAGCTGATGCACTACTTCTGTGCCTACACGACATACCTCATATCAAGGATGGATCCCTTAAAGTACATATTTCAGAAGCCCATGCCCACTAGCAAGATGGCCAAGTGGAAAATTCTGCTAAGTGAATTCGACATCGTGTATGTGACTCAGAAAGCGGTCAAGGGACAAGCATTGGCGGACCATCTTGCTGAGAATCCCGTGGATGGAGAATACGAACCCCTGAAAACGTATTTTCCCGATGAAAAAGTGCCATTCATAGGAGAAGATATTGCAGAATCCTATAACGGTTGGAGAATGTTCTTAGATGGAGCGGCGAATTTCAAAGGAGTCGGCATCGGATCTGTCCTGGTATCGGAAACTGGTCAACATTATCCGGTATCTGCTAAAGTCAGATTCCCCTGCACCAACAATATGGAAGAATATGAAGCCTTCATCTTAGGGCTCAACATGGCCATTGACATGAATGTTCAGGAGCTGCTAGTAATTGGTGATTCAGACCTACTAATACACCAAGTACAAGGAGAATGGGCTACCAAGAATTCCAAGATACTGCCGCATCTGCACCATGTGCAGAAGTTGAGAAAGAGGTTCACGAAGACGGGATTTCGGCACATCCCCAGAATTCAGAACGAGTTCGCCGATGCATTGGCCACTCTATCATCCATGATACAACATCCAGATAAGAACTTCATTGACCCTATTCCAGTGAAGATCCATAGCTAGCCGGACTACTGTGCTCATGTAAAAGAGGAAGAGGATGAAAAACCATGATTCCACGATATCAAGGAGTATTTATTAAAGGGAGAGTACCCCAGATCTTACAAATCATACTCAGAAATGTATGCTTCGGAGATTGTCCAACAGTGTCTTTCACAGTGGAGGAATCATGTACAGGAGAACACCCAATTTGGGATTATTGAGATGTGTCGATGCAAAGGAAGCCTCCAAACTACTTGAAGAGATACACGCTAGGACCTGTGGCCCACATATGAATGGTTTTGTCTTGGCCAAGAAGATACTCAGAGCCGGTTATTTCTAGATGACCATGGAAACGGACTGCATCCAGTATGTCTGGAAATGCTACCGATGTCAGGTACATGCAGATATGATAAAGGTACCCCCAAACGAGCTCAATACAAAAAGTTTACCATGGCCATTTGTCGCCTAGAGAATGGATGTCATTGGACCTATCGAGCCTACAACCTCAAATAGACACATAATTTGTCCACGACCGTATTGTTTGTCGGTTCAGAGTTCCAAAATCAATCATCACTGACAACGGCTCCAATCTAAACAATGATCTGATGAAAGCCATGTGCGAGACTTCCAAAATCAAGCACAAGAATTCCACAGCCTATAGACCTTAGATGAATGGAGCTGTAGAAGCCACCAATAAGAACATCAAGAAGATATTGAGAAAGATGATAGAAAAACACAGACAATGGCACGGAAAGCTATCATTTTCCTTACTAGGATACCACACCACAGTCTGCACATCAACTAGGGAAACTCCTTATTTGCTGGTTTATGGTACGAAAGCTGTTATTCCTGCTGAAGTGGGAAAGTCCTTCCTTAATAATCATACAAGAAGCTGAGCTTAGCGACGCAGGATGAATAAGAAGTCGTTATGAGCAGCTAGCCCTCATAGATGGGAAAAGGATGAATGCAATATGTCACAGACAACTTTATCGGAGCAGAATGACCAGAGCCTTCAATAAAAGATTCAAGCTGAGACAGTTCACACCGGGGCAGATGGTGTTAAAGAATATCTTTCCACATCAAGATGAGGCCAAAGGGAAATTCTCTCCCAACTACCAAGGTCTGTAGACGGTTCATCGAGTACTGACGGGAGGAGCTCTCATACTTGCAGAAATGGACGGAGAAGTCTGGCCAAAACCAATCAATTCTGATGCAGTCAAGCGCTACTATGTGTAACTCTTTATGCTTTCTCAAATGATGTAAACTGAACTATGCCCGACCTTGTCACACCTCCTTTTTCCTACACAGGGTTGGATACGGGAGTTTCTTCCAATTTAAGTGACA
>ML317167.1:0-68657 GCA_005239505.1 Nicotiana paniculata | reverse complement strand
TATATATATATATATATATATCAATGTATCTCAACTGCCATTGTGGGTCCCATAGAGAGCTACTTGGTGCAGTCTCGCAAAAATGTAAATATCTCTATACTCCGATGTCGTATCGACAAATAGTTTATTATGATATACACTAGACTCATAAATCTTCAATTTGGTAGGTATATCATCCAATATTTCCAAGTATATTGGTAGAAAATCTCTCTTACATTTGACCTAATTTTGAGCACATTATGAATGTAACTTGTGATGACCTTTGCCAGCTTTTGTTCCACAACTTGCTTGACTTAAAAACGTAACACACGACTATCATACAACTAAAATAACTCATAACATAATCTCCTTATCATGTTAATCACCCTAGTCTCACCCCAAAAGTTCATGTTGTAACATTCCAGACGTGTCGACTTTCGACGAAACTTATTTTCTTCAATTCGTTTAGCATCTAAGCTTTCCAACCCTCCTGGTAATTGTTATTCACGATATTAAATATTTGTAACCTTGGAGGTAACATGATTAACTTAACTTATGCACTCTCAAAGATGATCTCATTTCTGAGCTTACATCAATTGACTTACAAATACTCTTTCATACGAAGATATGGGGTGTAACATCATTCCCCCCTTTGGAAAATTCATCCTCGAATGTTGACTTATGCGCTTATAAGTCTCACAACCTATAGCTTTTACAAATATTTTACTGCTATCCTTTCCATCTAGGCAACTATTCTGTGTATAAATCCAAGGGCCAGGGCATTCCCCTCTTTAGGGATCTTTCTCACACCACGACTTGTTGTCCGAATTCTTCCAATCTCGTAATTGTTGCTACCTTCTATCATGCAGCCTGTACGACTTTGTCCTTGTATGTGAGTCTATGTGACTCTTCTCTCCTTTTCCTCCTGCTTTTAGCCAATCTCTAGGCCTCACTTTGGGAACATATACAGAACTTTGATAAGCTGTCCCTCTGGGCATCTATAAGTGTACTGAAGTTCTTCGCTCGGTAATTTGTCGAACTTATGACTATTGCTATATTTTGTTTCATAGTCTCGGTTATCTATGCTTATGGCTTTACTACAACTAGGTAGGTAATACTATACCATAATTCTTACTTCGGTTTATTATTACCAAGGTATGCTACCCAACTTCAGGTTACTCTCTCACTATTTATCCTATATGTATAAATCTAAGTCCTTTAATGCTTCATCATTACTGTTCGCCTTAGGAATGATAGCCTAATCTCATCTCATACTTTGGAACATTTATCCATCTATTGTTGATTCACCTTAATGTTGATATATAATCTACCACTGATAACTTGAAATCTCTTATGTAATATATTGTCACTAAGGATCTCGTCTCATCGGGGTCTGGAGTTATTTGCCTGATCCACCTAGGGACAATACTATACTTCAATAACCGTATTTCACAGCATCCCGATGTGGTTCATCTTATGGGAGTATTCTAATATCGTACAATTCATGAAATCTCGTTCCTTTAAATAACTACTCAATCAAACGCCTAAACGTCATCCCCTTATCTATCACAATTACACCCTTATTCTACTACCAGGGCAGCATTCCATCCCTTATAAATGCTCCTTGTTTTAAAATCCTTTGAGTTCATTCACGCCATACTGAGCTTTCTATAAATTCTGGAAACCATCAGCTCTCTTATTTTGATGGGCTTAATTCCGAGGCCTTACCTATTCTTGTTACCTTCTCACTCACTTTTTTTTATCCTTAGTCCTATATACCTAAAACCTTGTCACTCTATAATACTTTATCTTGCGACCTACACATATTTATTTATACTACTTGCAAGCTTTAACTTGCTAGCACTAAAAATTTCCTTTTATGCCTTCTCAGTTGTCTTTAAATGTAAGCAATTACTTTTCCGAGTCATTTTTCCAATTGCTTTATGGATACTTGGCTTATCTTAGTGCCCACGAATACTGGATATCCATATCACTCATATGATCTCAAATGTCATCTATTGATTTTTTTTCTTCCCATTCATTAGCCACGATAGGTGCCACTTTGTTATGGAGTGCATACAATGTTGTAGTGAGATTGTTGTTACAAGATCATTTCCTCTTTAGGTCACTATGCTTAGGTGGAAACATTCTTCCTTATTTCCTCATCAAGGGTTTCATTGTAGTACTTAGGGAAGAACTTCTGACTCTTGTATAGCTGCAAGCTTATTACATTGTATACTTGATGGAATATTTGATGTTCTTACTCGCCTATTATTATCCTTAGTTACTTACATCCGCGCCCTTGTGCTTGTAGGGTTGCTTCTGAATTGAAATTTCAGATGTCTCCCTAGCGGCACTCTCTTTTATTTCTGTAACACTTAGATTGTACTTTCTACTACCCCAACTCCTAACTGAATATTTCTCGAGGATTACGATGTCTTATCCGAGAGACTGAATTTCCTATCTTGGGTTTCACTATGTTTATCTTGCATGATCTACTGATTTATCTATATCCTCTTATTTATCCATAACTAGGATCTTACTGAATCAACAACAGACTACCCATTGGTCCACTCTTATATTTGTATTTTATGTAACGCCTTTTGGGTTATGTCCTTTGTCTTAACTTACCTCTCGTACGGGATCCTTATGTATCAAGCGTCCATTCCCACTTATTTATATCATCGAGTGAGAAACCCTTATTGATTCATTCTGGAGTCATGCTTGCATAATGTTCCTTTCACCTTTTTACCACATTCTTCCTTTACTATTCAATAGTTACCTCTTCATCTTTGGCATTTCTTTTCACATATTCACTGACATATTACTCGCCTTGCGATGACCCTTCTACACCAGGGATAATTAAATTTCTTATGCACAAGGGTGACACTTGGTGTAACTGGCACATTTAGTCCCTTAAGCTTAACTCTGATCATAGTGCTTGCTTTAGGGAAGCGTCTTCGTGAATGACCTTTAAAGGTTATTCTTCTATTGTTCATTCTATTATTTTTGAAACACGATCTCTGAAATGATGTCGGCTATTACCAATTCCTTCGATCCCTAATTCATGTTTGATTTTTTTTGTTGTTAACTATACCATACTATTTTCTATTACTCGGGGGTCTAACTTTTCCTTNCCCTTAAGCTTAACTCTGCTCATAGTGCTTGCTTTAGGGAAGCGTCTTCGTGAATGACCTTTAAAGGTTATTCTTCTATTGTTCATTCTATTATTTTTGAAACACGATCTCTGAAATGATGTCGGCTATTACCAATTCCTTCGATCCCTAATTCATGTTTGATTTTTTTTGTTGTTAACTATACCATACTATTTTCTATTACTCGGGGGTCTAACTTTTCCTTCTGGTAATCACGTTGGACTCAGCAACTGATTTCTCAAAATGAGGATATGACTTTAGGGCTTATACTTTTATTGTCTCAAGGCATGTCTCCTCTTATATTTTCCTTCACTTGACTATAGACTCTGTCATCCTGTCATAGTTTGATTTACCATTATCACTCATTTATCAGAAGTTACTCATAATGCTTCATTTACTCTCTTCTTATTCTCCTGCTAATATATCTGTCAATTACCTTATTCTAAAAACTTCACAAAGCAGCCTTTTGCTTTTAGATCCCCTTGCACCATCTCATTGGCCCTTGGGTCGACTAACATTCTCTCTTTACTAGGGGTAGGAGTCATCCTAAGGTAAATATTCCTCCCTTCTAGGATTCCAGTGCCTGTCTTCTGAACTTTCTGAACATTCTAGTATTCATATCCGACTTTATTATTCTAGAGTGCACCATCTGGCTATCTCCCAATGAGAACTATTACCATGTTCTGCACTACCCTTCAAAAATTTTAGATAATGATAACAATCCATGCACAATTTTGGGTTACTCTAACCCCAGCTAGATCCTGATATCCTATCCTTCTCTTTAGTTATATCTGTTAGCTCCCATTAGGCATGATTGAGGTGGGTATGGTCAATTTTAGATATCTTTGTTACTATTGAAAGTAACTCAAAATGCTTATATTTATCTACCTGAGTTATAAATACTTATAATCTTTATTAACTAGGTACCTCGTACCCTTCTTCATTGTGCTTCTTTTACTTGCTAAAACTTGTATCTACCTTCTGATTCTCTTATTTCTTTTTACCATATGGGTAGATAGATATTCTTGCCTTAGAGCTCCTTATTGAGAAACTTATACATCTTAGTGCACACATGATCTGATGAAGACCTCACATTTACTCATCATAAGCATGATGCAAAATTGAGTTCCTCTGACTCAACTCTTCCACATCCATATTCAATCTCTTACCAAGTTCCTTTCTAGATGTAGGCATCATTGTATTATGAATAATAGAATTTAGGAGTTTGATTTCTTTCAACTGAGCTCTACCACACGATCTAGAGTAAGAAGAAAGACTGACAGTCCTAAATGCCCTGTAGCCTCCTTCTTATAAGTGTGGTGCACAACACACCCATAAACAAGACTCTACTAGACACGGCTTGTAGACTCCCTAAGACAGAAATGCTCTGATACCACTTTTGTCATGATCCAAACCGGAGGGCTGCGACGGGCACCTGGTACATTACTCAACCGAGTACCAACGTAAAATATATTTCTTATCATACCATCATGGATAAAAGTGTCAAAAGGGTCATCATGACATAACCAAAATAAAACATAAGGGAATGCTAGATGTAGGACGACCTAACATGATATAGAAACTTAAACATGTGACATACAGGCCTATAAGGCTGACATGATCATTTATAAACTCAAAACATAGGTCGACAAGGTCATACAAGCATCACCTGACATCTGTCTACAAGACTCTAAGAGTACATAAACATCATAAAGATCGGGATAGGGCCCCGCCATACCAATCAATACATGTCCAAATAGGCAACTCCGGAGAAACTGGAGCGCACCAACACTTTTCACTGAGCTAATAGCCTATTAGGAGGATTGTCAACCAGTCTATCGGGACCTTCAGGCATGAAACGCTGCGTCCCCAGGCAAAAGGAATGCCAGTACGAATAAAGTACTTAGTATGTAAGGCAAGAAAGCATAAATAAAAAATAGTAATGTAAAGTGAGATACAGGAGATACAACCTGTAGCATCTGAGCGCCTCCGTGGGCTACTGACATGAAATGCATAATACATATATGTATACATAAACTTTTAAAAACATACGCCTTTGTGGGCATCATCATCATCATATCATACTCGGCCTTGAAGAGGACTCGGTAAAAACATACTCGGCCTTCATAAGGCTCGGTAGAAGCATACCCAGATATGTGGAGCTCGGTAAACCCAACTGACCAGTGGTTGCACAATAGGTGTCGTACCCAGCCGACTATAGCGCGGCTTGGTAAAGTAAAGTAGATACATATATAATGCATGCTGGACTCATGGAATCACGTGCTAAACCTTTCAGAGTGACGTAAGGTCATTACACCTTCGATTAACATTATGGACATCATACCATCATTATGAACTTTACTAGGATTCAAGGATCATACATACTTTCTTTGGATAACTTTATAAGAAAAGAACAATATGGACAACCTTACTTGCTAGAGTAGATTCATTATGAAATAGTGTATCGTGTACGTTCGTTTCACTTTAGATCATCCCAAAAGAAAGAAGTAAGTGCCTTAACATATCTTAACTGCATTGAGTCCTTAATACCTTCCATTCATCTCTTCAAATAACTCAACTCAATCTATCATAGCATAAGGAGATTCAAAACCAGTGTTGAGCAAAGGCTGTGTCTTGTAACTTAAGCTACTAGCTCATTTACGTTAATTTGGGCAGCATCTCTCCTGTAAAAACGGACTCCTCGAATACCATATACCAACAACAACAGCCAGAGATATCCAGCAACATATAAATATCAATAACAAGACACCATATAACAACAACAAGTCATAACTACTTCACGACGAGCGGCAAGCTCCGATTGGAATCCATGTAACCCATATCACCCCTTGTAGACTTCTTACATTAACTTAACAGAATCATTAAAATTATAATGAAGTCATTCATCAACGATTACATCCTTATAACATATATTTATAACAAAGGAAACAATCCATAACTCCAACTATCTTCAATCAGCAACTTTATTCACTAGTTCTTGTCTAGTATATCCATTTAACTTAATCAACATCAAGATAACCTTAATAACATGCAAGAAAACAACACAAATACCTCCTAAAGTAGATTCACATCGAAATCCAAGTTATATTTAGCTTACAACAGCCCTCAATGGCAATACAACACCATAGAAGTGACTTAAACTAATTCAAGTATTATCTTGTAGTTTGTCCTAACAACTTAACCAACATACAAGAAATCTTAGGAACAATTAGTAGTATATTATACTCACGTTATACAGTAGCAAAAACTTGAATTTTCAGCCAAACACAGCCCACAACCATCCTCAATGACAACACAACCTCAAAGAGGTGTTGTTCTTCACTAGAACTAACTTTAAATGTTGAAATAAGGTGTAATCCATTTGCAAGACTTGAAATAACCTAGAGTTTATATGAAAACCTTGGTAGAGTATTTTACTGAAATTAAACCACTTAAAAAAACCTCCCACACGAGCTGGAACCACCCAAAAATCAGCAACAACAACAACAACAAGAAACTTACTAGTGCGACGGGATTCCAGACACTTGATTTGTGTTGTTTTCCCTTTGTTTGGCTCTTGGATCATGAGAGAATCTTGAGAGAGTATTTTTAGGTGTCTAGGGTATGAACATACTGAAATATAATGAGTTAAAACGGGTTTGAGGAGTCTTATATATATCAATATATCTCAACCGCCATTGTGGGTCTCATAGAGTGCTGCTTGGCGCAGTCTCACGAAAGCGCAAATACCTCTCTACTCTGACGTCGTGTCGACAAACGGTTTAATGTGATAGACACTAGACTCATAGATATTCACCTTGGTAGGTAGATAATCCAATAATTCAAGTATATTGGGAGAAAGCTCTGTTACATTTGACCTAATTTTTAGCACATTATGAATGTAACTTGTGATGACCTTTGCCAACTTTTGTTCCACAACTTGCTTGACTTCAAAAAGTAACACGCGGATATCATACGAATAAAGCAACGCATAACATAACCCCCTTATCATGTTAATCACCCTAGTCTCACCCCAAAATTTCATGTTGTAACATTCCAGACGTGTCGACTTTCGACGAAACTTATTTTTTTTCAATTCGTTTAGCATCTACGCTTTCCAACCCTCCTGGTAATTGTTCATCACGATATTAAATATTTGTAACCTCCGAGGTAACGTGATTAACTTACTTTATGCACTCTCAAAGATGATCTCGTTTCTGAGTTACATCAATTGACTTACAAATACTCTTTCGTACGAAGATATGGGGTGTAACAGGAACATCATACTTATATGTACTATATTATTTCTAGTTCAATACATCCACAAAATGCCTTCCAAAACAGCCTCATACGTCTAGCACCTTAATTTTTATCGTCAATCACTTATTTTTCATCTTTTCTTCTTCAATCAACTTAATTAACACCTAAAAAAGCTTAAGCCACAATATTATCAATTTATTTCTCACAATCTCCAGCCACCCCAAACCATATATTTAGCCACAAAATAGTCCAACCAAAAAGACAACCATATCCCATGTTCTTTCAAGTGCTATCTTATGGTTTTTCACTAAAAAAAACAACCAACACAAGATTAACCTTAGGCACAATCAATAAGATGTTATACATACCTTGGAAAGAAGCTAAAACTCGAAAACCTATCTCAACTTAGCTCGCAATAGCCCTCAATCACACCACAACATCATAGAAGCATTCTCTTGTAGTCTTTAACAACTTTGATGATGACTTGAGTTGATTTCCCTTGAGTTTGGTTCTTGGGACCTTGGGATATGTTAGGGAGGGTTTTGGGGAGCTGTTGAACGAAATTTGGGTGAGAAAAGACCCGAAATGAGGTTGAAACATCTTTTAAAATACATAAGGCCGGTGTTCGTCTCAAGTGGGTCACAACCGAGCTACTTGCAGAGTCTTGCAAAAATGCGGATATCTCTCTACTACTATGTTGTATCGATAAACGGTTTAATGTGTTGGAACTAGACTCGTATGTCTTCAATTTGGTATATAATATGTACCAAAAGGACCCCATATAGCACACGGAATTTATTACTCAAAAAGCTAAGTTAGAAGGCAAGTCCTTAGTCAGTTTCCGCAACTTTAATTCGATTTTTCCCAAACTTTATATTTTCAATCCAAACAACGTATATAGCCATATTATGACTTTAAATTCATTTAAATATGATTAACAAGTCTCATATTCATTACTTCACCTTGGAATGCACAGGGTGTAACATGTTCTTACTCGGTTTCGATTTCATTTCATTAATCTATCTTCGTTTTTGGCATTTAATTGAGGATTTCAAGAGAGGAATTGGGGGGGGGGGGTATCTAAAGTCTCATGGAGTGAATTTTTGAGTTTTGAACATCGATTTGGAGTTGGATTTGAGTGAAACTAGTATGGTTGAACTCGTAATCAAATGGATTGTCGGATATCGTAAGTTTTGTCGGGTTCCGAGGTGCGATCCCGGATTTAACTTTTTGGTTGACTTTGGGCTTTTGATTAAAGATTCAAACTTTATCATTTGGAATTGTTTCCTTAGGCATTATTTGATGTATTTGAGTTGCTTTGGCTAGTTTCGATCCGTTCGAAAATCAACACACGCGGGATGGCATTTTTGGAGTATCGTTTGTCTTGCTTGACATTGGATTTGGCTTGTTCAAGGTTACTAACACTTCTAAACTTGGTGTTGAGTCTATGAACCCATTAATATGTGTGATATGTGTTTCGTGTTTAGGTGACGCACATGCAATGTGACAGGTGTGTGGGCGTGCACCATGTGAATTGTGCCTCAGTTATTTCTATGGTACTGTGTAGTTACCTAATCTTATTTGTAACCATGAAATCTCTACGTGCTATAGTAATTGAGATGTGATCCACATCAGAAATAAGTTGACTTAGGCCACATGCTGGAACTGTTGGGACCCTCAGAGGTCGTGTTACATATTGAATTAATTGCTTAATTTGAAATTTATACACAGTCACAACTATTATTTGCATATCATATCTCAGTCTCTGTTGTCCTTTATTTATACACCATATCATCACTGTTTGGGTTTATTATCATGATTCTTGTGAGCTCGAGAGTTTGAAAAGATTGGTGACTGAGTGAGGAAGAGGTCCTGATTGTGAGGATATTTATAGGATCGAGCTGCACACCACAACATGTTTATTTGATTCATTCCATGATTTCCTTATTATAGCTCTTGGGGTGGATTTTCCCCTCCGGAGTCCTAATATCCGCTAAGCATAGGAACCTACTGAGTGCGAATATGAGTGCCGAGAGCGAGTGCCGAGTGATTGGGAAGACTGAGTAACTGTGAGGATTGAGTAATTGTGAGGACTGAGTGAATTGATACTCTTAGACTACGCATATTGTTTATTCACTATGTTATATTTCATTCGACATGCACGCTTGACACACGAGAATAGCGATGCATTTTCCTCATGTTGTACGATATCACGTCATTCATGACTTCTCATATACATTTACATGTAGGCAAAGAGAGGTACTTTCCTCATGCCATTGGATTATGAAACATTTATGTATTGAAAAGTTTTGGGAAGGAAATCACGGTTTTAAAAATTGGGCTCATATTTTGGTGCTTTTGGTAAAAGATTTGGGATTTACTGTTTTATTTGAAAAATATGCCTATTTTTTTCGTAACCGTGAACGAGTTGAGTATCATACCTCTGGGTTATTTTTCTTGCACTATTTTTATTATGATTTTTATGAATTGTTGTTGGTTATTGGATTTGGACTCTGACCCTTGTCCCAGCATGTCACTACTTTCAATCTAAGGTTATGTTCGTTTCATTTTGAGTACATGAGGTCGGTTGTACTCATACTACACTTCTGCACCTTGCGTGCAGATGTTGGATGCTGATATTGCTGCGTACGGCGGGAGCTGGATCTGAAGATGTACCTGCATTCCAGTTACGGCTATCACTTGTCCTAGGTAGCATTTGATTCGAATTCTGTTCATTTACATTTCAAACAGATGTTGTAATTATTTTGGTTTAGTCTTGTATAAATCTAAACCTTAGAAGCTCATGATTTGTACTACCAGTCCTTGGAAAATTCTTGTATAAAGAAGTTATATTATCATTTCTTCTCATAATAAATCTCATTAAATTGGATATTTTGTTAATTGTCTTACCTAAAGGGTTGGATTAGGTTTCATCATGACTAGTTGGATTTTGGGATCATGACAAGTTGTTATTAGAGCTCTAGATCCATAGGTACTACAAGTCATGAGCAAGTGTCTAATAGAGTTTTGCAGATGGTATGATGACGTCCATACCTATCTTCAAGAGGCTATAGGCCATTTAGGAAAAACTTCACATATTTACTTTTTGTATCGTGTATCATTGATTTATCTTGAAGCGTAACTCTTTGAATCCATTCCATGCATTCGTGTGTGCATGTGAGCTCTCGGTATCTGTTGTGCATCAACGACTTGTGATTCAATGAATGAGGTGCAAGATGTGATTTCGGTGTGCTAATGATTGGACAGGTTGGAGGATGTGAGGCCGGGTTTTGACTGTAGCTTGAGCACGTTAATTTCAATTGTGTGAGCACGTGCTTTTGGACTTATAAGTCCGGTAGTGTCCCTATTACTGGAATTGTGGCTAGATGAGTGATTGGATGACCATATGATGAGTATGATATGACTGCGGGATATGTTCAGATGGTTTGAATGTGACAGGAAAAGTTTGTTCGGGATGTGAAAAGGATTATTGGGTGCTTGACTTATGTCTTTATGTGACATATAGCCTCGAGTTATGAGTGTGCTGAAAGATTTTTCATGTTGTTTAATTGTTGAACGAAGTAGATTTTCATATCTTGTAGTGAGTTCAGACTCAGGAAGATTAAGTTGGCGTAGTAGTTGTGGCTGTGAAAGGTTATAGAGAGATGTCAATTTGAAGCTAAGCATGTGGGTTATCACCTGCGGGCTAATCCGCGGATGTGTGATCCTTATGATGTTATGTGGAGGATTTCTTTTAATGGGTATAGGTGTTGCAATTTGAGTTAATTGGTTGAGAAAGTTGACCTGACCATCACGAAGATGAATGCGAGAATTGCAAATTATTTGAGATATTAGATTGTTTGTGTCACACGAGCTTATAAAGGATTTAGTTGAATCTCATTACGGTATTATGGAAGTAGGTGGGTATGGGTATTGTGAGTTATCGAGCTTTTTGATCTATGGCTTTGATCCAAGTGGGGGAGTTTGTTATCACCGATTTGATTGCATGGTTATGTGTTGTACTGGTTTCGGTTTGAGGCATAACTTGTGAATTAGTTATGACGTGCAGAGGTTGAGATCGAGGATGACTCGAGTAAGGGAATTTCTGAATACGGATTACATTAAACTTTATGGGTATATGGAATGGAATGATTTGAGTTGTTATTTGTGATGGATGTTGTGCGCATTGGAGTAGGAATTTGCTCGGTTGTGTTAAGACGAGTTTACTTCTTTGGGTGTTGTCGTTCTAATGAGGCATAGGTCATTCGGCCAGTTTGGGCGGTGAAGTCGAGATTTGAGTAGTGAAGCCACAAAATCCAAGATTATTGCCAAAAAACACCCGTGAAGCCTCACCTCATCATAAGCACTAACCGAACTGATCCTATCCATTATCGTGTTGATATAACCTACTACCAAGCTATCTTATTTCTCCGAGTTCCTTCTGAATTACCCTCAAGTTGAGACTTCTCCTTGCCTAAACACCTTCATCCTTACCCAAAGCTCACCACCAAAGATCCTAGCATAAAACCACTCCGCCCTAAGGCCTATAAGCTGTTGTATTCCATCTTAAGCACCCCAAAAGTAACACAATTGTGCACCCAATCTGAAGAGACCTTATGTGTATCTAGAGTCGTTTCCTTCACCTCCCAGATATTGAAATGTAAAATCCATAATGATATAGAAATTCTGCGAGTCCTGGCATCATCCAATCTAAATCTCAGATTCTAGCCATATACAAATCCAAAAATTCTCAATTGCTACATATAAATATTGAATCCATTAGAACATTCTTGAGATTCATCCACTCTGCTCAAATCACAACTGCACCGCCCAAACGGGACGAACGACTTGTTCCCCATTAGCACGACAACACCCAAAGAAGTAACCCCGCCTTAACGCAACCGAGCAAATTCCTACTCCATGCGCACTACATCAGTCACGAATAACAACTCAATCATTACATGATTCCCACATACCCATAAAGTATAATACACCATGCATCCAGAAATTTTCCTGCTTAAGTCATCCTAAAACCAGCCTCTGCAAGTCATAACCGTTCCACGTCTATGCCTCAGACCGAAACCAATACAACATGTAATCATGCAATCAAATCGTCGATAGAAGACTCCCCCACTTGGCTAAAAGCCATGGATCAAAACACATGATAACTCACAATGCCCATACTTTATTACTACCATATTACTGCAGTGAGATTCAAAATCGTTCATAAGCTCATGTAACCCAAACCATATAATACCTCAAATCATCTACTAAGATCGCATTTATCTTTGTGATGGTCAGGTCAACTTTCTCAACTAATCCAAACTCAAATTGCAACACCTATACCTAATCGTAGAAAAGAAAGCCTCCACACAACATCATAAATATCATATATCCATAGATTCTCCCCTCCCCCCCCCTCCTTCGCAGGTGATAACCCATCTGCTTAGCCTGGAACTAACATCTCTCAATACCCTTTCACAGCCACAACTACTACACAATCACTTAATCTTCTTGAGTCTGAACTCTTTAACAAGACATGAAAATCTACTCCGTTCCACAAATATAACAACACGAAATAATCTCTCAAAAATCTTCATAACTCAAGACTGTATGACACATCCACAGAAATCGAGCATCCATTAGTCTTTTTCACAACTCAAGCAAACTCTTCCCTTCATATTCAAACCATATGAACACATCTTGTAGTCACATCCTACTCATCATATAGCCATTCAACCTCTCACCGTGACAAGTCCCACTCATATGGATACCACTGGACATAGAAGTCAAAAAGCACATGCTCACACAACTAAAACTACCGAGCCTAAGTTGCAGTCCAAACCGGGCATCAAACCTACCCGAAACTCACCTGAGCCCCTATGGACCCTGTTCGAAACATATTACGGACCTACTCGAAGCCTCAAATCACACATATTAACATCAAAACCATGAATCATCGATTAAGATCAATATCTTAAATTCATAAACTTCTAGCTTCGAACCAAACGTCTGATTCAAGCATAACCAATCCGGAATGAATCCAAATGTTGCATACAAGTTCCAAATGACATAACGAACCAATTACAACACCCGGAATAACAATTCGAACACAATATATTCAAAGTCAACTCACGGTCAAACTTATGAACATTACAAACCTTCAAATTGCCAACTTTCGCCAAATAGTGCCAAAACCTTCTAGAAATGTCCAAATGTGAATCTGTCCTTACGCCCGTGTCCAAAATCACCACTTAGACCTAACATAACCATCAGAACTTCGTTACAAGAATATTTTGGTGTGAAGTTTTAGCAAATGAACTAAATAACTTCAACATGCATTAACTAAAACAAATTAGAAAATTATATAATGTAAGACCAAAACTTAAGCATGTTTAGTCTGAAGTTTTAGCAAATGAACTAAAAATCTTCAGCTTGTTTAGACTGAAGTTTCGGATAAAACTCATGAAAAAACTGTAGACTGCAGGACAAAATTTTAGCATGTTTTGGTATGAAATTTTAGCAAGTGAACTAAATAACTTTAGCATGCATTAGTAGAAATTCATTAGAAAATTACATACTGCAGGACAAAAATTTAAGCATGTTTAGTCTGAAGATTTAACAAATGAACTAAAAAACTCCAGCATGTTTATACTGAAGTTTCAAATAAAAATCATGACAAAACTGTAGACTGCAGGACAAAACTTCAGCATGTTTTGGTATGAAGTTTTATCAAAAGAACTAAAT
Source organism: Nicotiana paniculata (assembly GCA_005239505.1). NCBI lineage: Eukaryota > Viridiplantae > Streptophyta > Magnoliopsida > Solanales > Solanaceae > Nicotiana > Nicotiana paniculata. Next base: position 54,516 of record ML317167.1, on the reverse strand, counting down.
AACATCAGCATGCATTAGCATGAAGTTTTAGCTCAATGTGAAACAACTTCATGTTATATTAGCATGAAGTTTTAGTTTCAACATAAAACAACTTCATGCATCATTAGTATGAAGTTTTAGTTTTAACGTGAAACAACTCCATGCCACATTAGCATGAAGTTTTAGCTTCAACGTGAAACAACTTCATGCTACATTAGCATAAAGTTTTAGGTTGTATTTGATTAAAACTTCAGAATTTAGTGTGAAACAACTTTATTCTATATCCTTCACACATTAAATTTGAAGTTTTGAAAAGTTCTTGAAGATCTATAAGTGAAAGCGTCATGTTATATCCGTCAAACAACTTCATGCAAGTGTGATTTATAAATGAGCATAAGTGAAAATATCTATAGGCATTAATTGAATTCAGATATTGTTTCTTAAGTTCAAAACTTAAAAAATATGACGCATTACAAAAATAATTGCAGAAATATATGTGATGAAATTCAATTAGTTTGACAAGCTAATGCGAATTGTGGAGCAATACTTACAATGTATTTTGTAATTTTCAATTCTGAAGATGAATCTAGTTAAAGTTTCTGGTTTTTTGAGAAGGGATGGAGCGATGGAGGAGATATTTTTTCACGAATGAGGTTACAGATCACGTGATTAATGCGTGATGCAGGTTTTATATCTTTTGTCAGGGGTACAATCTTCATATTATCACGAATTTTTTGTCAGATGGCTACCCAATCAATCATTTTTAAAGATAGGCTACAAATTAAAGGTGGAAAAAATATAAAGTACAACTACAAATCCCCCGAATTTTTTTTTTTACTTAAAAAGGAACTCTACTAAATATTCTTGTAATGAATTTTCGAGAGGCAGAAATTGAGGACAAAATTATTCGCGGTTAGCGGTTGCTCCAAACTAATAAACGGATAATATGTGTGTTTTAAATAAAAATCTATGGTCTAACTATAGGTAGTTAATCAATATGCATCTCCACTTAAACTTGCGAGCCGCAAATAAATTAATGTAATTATGAAGCACAAGGAAGAAATATAAATTCATCCTATTTTGTATACTACAGCAACAAACACAGCGTAAGACTATAATGTGGGGCTGGAGCGGGTAAAGTATACATTGACCTTATTGCTACCTTGTGAAGGTAGATAGGCGATTTCTGATTGACCCACGACTCAAAGAAAAAATAACAAAGAAGCAGACACAACAAGTAATAATAGCATCAAGATAAGATGATACAGTGACACTGTGATAGAATAGTCGAAGTGAATGAACCGACATATAGAAAAAAGAATCGGCGGATAAGAAGGTACGAAAATATGAGATTAATACTAATGCAACCGACATGAAATGAGACATTCCTGCCTATCTACTAACCTTCTACCCTAATTTTCAATCTCCTTCCCCTCCAATCAAGAGTCATGTCCTCAATAAGCTGAATTCTCCACCTCAAAAGCCATAACCATCATAATACCGTCGAGAATTCACCGCCACTAAAGCCATAACCATCATATATTTCGTTTTTTACACCGAGATATATACTACACATTTTATTTTATTTTATTTCATATGAACATGTTTTATTGAGAGTAAATTTAAAGAAAAAAACGAATATTTTTGTAACTTGTAATCTTAAACATATCATTAAATTTATGTCATTATAAGACTCTGAAATTCATTGTCTTACTGTAACATTTGTATGGCTATAAAAATTTTAACATTAAAGGAAAAATAAAAAAAAATTAAAAATAAATCATTGTTGTTGGAATATATTGAAATATGAAATAGCTCAGGTCACATATATAATTAAACGGGAATAAATGGATTAAAGGAGCATAACTTAAATCCTTAAGGGTAAATATTTATCTAGTGATGTGACCGATAAAAGACTCCAATTCCTTCCTTGTCACGCCGCCTTCCACCACCGACTTCCGAATAGCCACTCCTAAATCCGCCGCTCTTTTACGAATCTCGTTTCCTTCATTGCTCAACACCAGTGTTTTCACAGCTCTTTCAACAGTATTTGATACTACAACTTCATTTCTACGTTCCCAATTATTTACAAGAATTCCAACTTTCAGAAATTTCGTTATTAAAATGCTATTTCTTGGCTGATCAGAATGCATGGGCCATGCAATAATAGCAACTCCCATTGAAAGACTCTCCATGCACGAGTTCCATCCACAATGACTTATAAATCCACCGACTGAAAAATGTCCTAATATCTCTAATTGTGGTGCCCAGTCTCTTACTATTATTCCTTTATTCTTAATTCTTTCTTCATACCCATTTGGAAGTTCAATTTTTCTCACTTCTCCTGAGAAAATATCTCCTTTATCAGCATCTCTCAATGCCCAAATGAACTTTGTCTCACTTCTTTCTAATCCTATACAAAGCTCTTTAATTTGTTCATCAGTTAATGAAGTTGTTGTTCCAAATGAAATAAAAATGACGGAATTTGGAGATTGTTTATCAAGCCATGTCAAACATTTGTGACGTTGCCCGATTGATGAATTGTTGCTTGAACTACTAGTCATCACTGGATTGAATGGACCTATTGCCCACTGCATTTTGTTTCTTTTTATTGGTTCTTTTTCTAGTAAATTCATGAATTTTCCTTCTATGACTCTGCTTGTGTTGTAAATATTTCCAGTGTCAGAATTTGAGTATTTCCTTTGTGCAGCCATGAAATCCATGAACTCTGACGTAAAACAACCTTCAATTTTTTCGGAAAAAAATAAAATAAGAGAGATGGTAAAAGTAAGAGAACATAGTAAATTCAGCAAATTTACACCCAAGATATATTTGGATGTTTGACGAAAAGTAAACACAAATGAGTTTATTATGGTGTAAAAAATACAGGGGCATAGGCACCTTGTCGAAATTTTTTCGTAATATGTATGTATAAATAACAAATAACGTTAAAATATTAGGTACATATACATATAAAAAATGACACTACTTGTTGTGACAAGTAATTTATTTATTTGTTCAGTTTTCATATATTGACCCCACTTACGAAAATGTCTGCATAAGCCATTGAAGAAATAATTATACAAATAGGTTAGTTATAGGATAATTACTAATAAAAAAAATTTCTTGATGACATTAATCACTACTTCGATAATTATGGCTACTGACCTACTATCACAAATTAAAATTTGATGATAGTGTAAAAAACACTTATTTTTTGTTGCTGTATATAAATTAAATTCAATATAAAAAAAACCTGTAAGAGATGGTAGGTTTTCTAGTATTCGAGCTTCAATAGGGAAAGGCTTTCCCATAGATTCCCAAAGGAACAAGAAAATAGTAAAAGCTGACACACTATGAAAGTTGTAGGACTCAGCATTTGGTATTGAAGTGAAATCTTGAACAACATAAGCCATTAGAGAGTCATGAATAACAATAATTCGACGTGCATTTGGTGATAAAAAACGTAGAAGTGAAGCCACAGGCTCTCGAAGATGAGACGACGTTGATTCGAATGAAGGTTGAAGGTGTGAAGGGAATTTAATGGTGGAATTAGGGTTTGGAGGTGGTGACTGAAATGAAGGTGTTGAAAATTCATGGAAATGAATGTTGTTCATGGCTATAGGGCCTAAACCTTGGGCTCTAATTTTGGCTTGGAGAGTATGTGTTTTGGTACTAACATAGTGTACTGGCATTTTATAAGAAGAAATGAGACAAGAGAGATGAAGTAGTTGATTGAGGTGACCTTGTGCTGGAAAGGGCACAACAACAACTACAACTTCATATTTGTTGGCCATGGAATATGTATGATGTTATAATTTATTAGTTTGACAAAGTAAGATGAATGTTGTGTGTGTGTATATATTTATTTTTATATTATCTGACCTAGAGGAATTTTGATGCTCTTTGTATCTCCGATTACGAAAAGCTTCTTGCTTCTTCTTTTATTCTTGTTTTCATTAACAAAAACAGTATCAGAATCTAAATCTTGGATATATTTGAATTTGAGTGGATACAGTTCATTTGGATAGATGGAACTAAAAGTAGCATATCCCAGTAGAAAGGCCGTTATTCTTATAGATGTCGAGATAAACAACAGAGATCTAGGCAGTAGCGTAACCAGAAATTTACTTAGAGACTAAAAAATACTCCACTAAATATCACACTTGGGATTTAAAGTTGTTACCCCGGCCCTTTTATCATTATATTAAAATCTTCCATTATACTGAGAGAATACAACAGTCTATATATAACAAAAATATTAATTTTTTTCGTATTTGTACATTATTTATAATTCTCCAAAGGGAATCCTTTAGAACTACACATTGCGGCCCCTGGGTCTAGGATATACGCTAGCTGTCGGAATACTGATAAGAAATTGTACTTTGTGTATAGGAAGAAGACAATCTCAACGAGAATTCTTTTTATATAACTTCCATTAACAATATCTTTTTTTTTTTTTTTTTTGTATATAAAGTAAGTAATATTTTCATGAGTCGACAGTCGACAGTTGGTCACGTAAATGATGAATACAAAATAGAAAATATGTATGCCAATCATGTGTGGTGACTAACTCAAACGAGTCGACATCTCTGTTAATGTGAAAAGTTCTTTCTGAATTGACAACACTGATCATGGAGCAGCCCATCTCCCTGGCTTTTACTAATAAGGTTCTTAACGAATATTATTGATGTCACTATATATATAGTATAATATGTCAATTAATATTTGGTTTATCTGATATTGGCTCCATATTATATTCCATTCTACGTGTGTTAATATTAGATAGTATTCTCATATCAGATGGGTATAGAAGAACTTGATTCTCTTTATCCTTTGATGCAGTCTCGTTAAGTTGAAAATAACTGATCGACATGTAATATAAAACACGTGAATTTGATATTGACGAGTCAACGTACATGTGTTTATTATGTTAACAAGTTTATAGTGTACATGTTTTAAATTATTCTAATTTTAATGTACATATGTCGCTTGGTCTTTGTTCAGTGAATTTAAGTACCGTACGTTATAGGAAAGCAACAACGTTTTTCATGATTTGACTTTGTGTCGGGGCAGAATTCTAAGATTGTGTGCATGTCTTGATGGAGTCCATAACCAAAATAATATTCTTTTGGATAAAAAGAACAATAATATGTATAAAAACAAATACTATATATAACGTCGAAATGTACGCTAACGGTATTTTGGTCATTAGAATATAGCACGGTACAAAATCGCGTTATTTATATATAGTGCAGTAAAAGACTGCGTTATAGTAGTATCACGTTTTAAAGATCCGTGCTAAACATGTAAATATTGGGTGGTCCCATGGTTAAGGATACTTTAGAAGTTTGCTTTGGATATTTCTTTATTTTCCTATTCCTTTTTTATTTTTTATTTTTCATTTCTATTCATTATTTTGTTTAAGTATTTAGATATATTTTTTTATTTCTGTTTTATTTTTCATTTCTTTTCATTATTTTCTTTAAGTATTTAGATTTTTATTTTTTATTTCTTTTTATTATTTTGTTTAAGTATTTAGATATAACTTTTATTTTCCTTTTTTTTTTCCTCATTTTTCACTTCTTTTCATTATTTTGTTTAAAAAATCTACCCTCTCTTCCCTTCCCCTTTTAAAACATAAGTAAATCAGACAAATGAATTGCACTCATTAATTTTTCAAATTTGACGAATTTATATATAGGTGCAGGACTGTAGGTGAATTTTCGCGGTTTAATACATATAGCAGCTAACCCTTTCTTAAGTTCTTCAAGAATTTTGTGGTGTACAATATTTTAAAACTATCAGTAATTCACTTTAGCATGGGTTAAATTTATGCTCTAGAAAAAAAATACTAGTACGACTTATGCCAAATTTAAAGACATCTATTATAGACCAGTATGTCAATACGGTAACACCACGTATCAAAATATAAATTTATTAAATGCCAATTCCTCTTAGTACCTTGCTTTTATTTTTAACTTTATTTTTTTATGGAGGACCACCATTTACTTATGTTTTAAAAGGGGAAGGGAAGAGAGGGTAGATTTTTAATGAAAAAGAAATAGGAAAATAAAGAAATGTTGGTGTAGGGATGCAAACCCAACACCTCAAAGTTAGAGCAAACTTCTAAAGTAAACCTTAATCATTGGACCACTCGGTATTTATATGTATAATGCGGATTTTTAAAATGTTATACTATAACATAATCTTTTATTGTGTTATACATAAATAGTGCGATTTGTACCGCGTTATACTTTAACGGTAAAAATACCGTTAAAATATAGCGCGAAGAATTTATGCGTTATATATAATATTGTAACTTTTCTTTTTACACATATTAATGTTCTTTTTCTCCAAAAGGACAACAAAAAGGTTTCGGACTCTATCTTAATGCTTCTTTATAAAGAAAAAAAAACCAGCAGTAACAGTTACTTGCCATTTCTTGTGTAGAACACTAGCAGAAGTTCATTATATGAAGGTAAGAATAGCCTAATTCATATAAAAGACTAAAATATCCACTACTTACCGATATGGGACATCTCAACATCATCCTAGCTCCATTTGCACGGGGCATATTTCATGCTGAGGATCCTGAGATGTTAGTTGATCTTTGAGTCGTTTTTAGACCAAAAGCGAACAAGGAAAGCACATTAATATAATGAACCAAACGCAAATATTTTGTTTGGTTTTAAGAGGAAATGAATTTTGGAAATCTTTTTTCAAAAACTAAAATCAAGAGGTGTTGGAAAAATAAAATCAGACTGTTTATTAAGGATATACATTATTCTGAAATTGCTAGTTAGTTCCTTCGTGATGACTCAATTCATTCTATTCTATTTTTTTTCTATATGTACAAATCTTCAGAATCTGGTCTTTTTCAGTTTTATTTTCCATGAAGGACATCGAATTTGGACTTGGATGTATGTCCGGATCAGGTTTTGGATGACCAGGGAGCATTTCGACGCTTATTTTAAAAGATTGGAATTTTGAAAGTTTAAGAAATTCTTAGGTTTGACTTGAAGTGGGTTTTAATGTTATTGATGTTCGTTTGGGATTCCGAGCCTGGAAATAGCTCTGTATGGTGATTCTGGTCTTAGGAGCACGTCCGGATGTGGATTTGGAGGTCCGTAGGTCGTTTTTGGCATTAATTGGCGAAGTTGGGAGATTTTGGAAAGGTTGACCAGGACTGGACTTTTTTATATCGGGGTAGGATCTCGATTCCAAAAGTTGGAATAGCTCTGTAATTTCATTTAGGACTGGAGTGTAAAATTTGAGGTCAATCGAATGTGATTTTATAGGTTTCGGCTTCGGATGTGGAAGTTAGAAGTCCAATAGTTCATTATACTTGAATTAATGCGCAATTCGTAGTTTCCATGTTGTTTGGCTTGATTTGAGGCCTCAACTAAATTCTTAATGTGTTTTGGGACATGTTGGTATATTTGATTAAGACCCCGGGGGCCTCAGGTGGATTCCTAATGATCAACAGATCGAATTTGGACTTGGAAGAAGTGTTGTCTTCTAGTGTGACCATACCTGTGAAGTTTTGGCCGTTGGTGCGGAGCCGCAGAAGCAGCCAAGAGGGACGCAAATGTAGAATTTCATTGGGCAATACTGAGACTGTAGATGCGGTCATCCAGCCGCAGAAGCAGGACTGCACCTGAGGAGTGGGCAACACAGAAGCATGGGAACCGATGCGCTTGAAGGCTGCAGAAGCGGCCAACGACCTTGGCTTGGTTTCTCGCAGGTGTCCGCAGAAGCGGCTGTCACTGAAGCGAACTTCTCACTGCATAAGAAGAATTTGTGTTGGGTTGTGAGTCTTCTTTAAAAACGGGTGTTTGGCCCATTTTCATTTCATTCGTCCATGGGAGCCGATTTTGGAGCACTTTTGGAGTGCCATCTTCACCAATTATAATGGAGTAAGTGATTTCTTCACATTGTGAGTTAAATACATGGTTTTTATATGGATTGAAGCATGGAAATTGGTAGGAATTGTGAGATTTAAAAAGGGAAACCTAGAATTTATAATTTGGGATTTTGACCACGAATTTGGGCATGTAATTGAGAATAAATTATATATTTGAGTTAGTAATGTTGGATAATATTTATCTTTGAAAAATTTGGGAATCCAGACGCATGGACCTGAGGGTTGGTTTTATCGACTTTTTGAGCAGAGTGGGAAATTGTTATGAATTGACTTATTATGAGTATTAGGGTATATATTTATGAATTTGCACATTGTTTTACTAGTTTTGGAGCGACGAGAACTGATTTGTGGTGTTAGAGCGGCGTTGGAGCCGATTATGGAACTTCGGAGCGGGGTAAGTCTCTTACCTAACTCTATGAGCGGGAAACTACCTCTAAGTGTTGTAATTGATATTTGATACTTGTTGCGGGAGGCTACATATGCACGAGGTGACGAGAGTCCGTACGTAGCTATATTCATGTTATTGTCGGGGTAGACTCATGTTCACGCCATGCTATAACTGTACTATTTGAGTTGTCTCTTGCCTATTAGATTTCTTTACTACATGTTAAAATTTGGGACTAGACTTGTGTCGAGCGGTATACTCGTTATTGTAGAGATCGGAATAACTTGATGATTTGCCACGGAATAATTATACTCCTCTTATGAATTTCCCTTGTGTTACACGTTCTCATCGAAGGGCTTTCCCCAAAGCTTTCGTAAAACTCATTTGTCCCTTCGTGAGTGGGGTAAATGACCCGTCAAAGCTTTCTTATTCTAATGGGATCAGGCTGTTCACCTCGGCAGGATAGATACATCTATGATTCGTGTCTTTCGACCCTCAGCAGCGCACTGACCTTCTGGGATCGGGCAGTTCGCCTCGGTAGAATTATGTACCACACTCTTTGGAGCGGGCCGTTCGCCTCGACAATATAATAGATGTATATATGGTTAAATACCAGATTATGATGGGATCAAACGGTACGCCTTGACATTTCAGTAAAAAAATCCTTCTATGGAATCGTGCATATTATTTGTAAAAAGGCCAGTGTATCTGGGAGTTTTCCTGATTTGAATTATGAAGACCAATCTGATGNTACTAGAGCTTTATGTGTGTATATATATATATATATATATATATATATATATATATATATATATATATATATATATATATATATATATATATATATATATATATATATATACACACACTCCGGTGGGGGAGGTGACTGTTAATCGAGAGTTGAGCTTATTGTTGAGAGGAGGATTGTGCCATATATTTATACTTGTTTAATTCATTTATTTACTCTGCCCTATATCTGTTTACTTTTTATTGTATATGTATTATTGGACTACTAATAAGTGTCGATGTCAACCCACCGTCACTACTTCTCTGGGGTTAGGCTAGATACTTACTGGGTACGCATTGATTTACGTACTCATACTACACTTGCTGCACATTTTTGTGCAGGTACATATATGTCTGGTGGTATTTTGGGCGTAGAGGCGCAACTATTGTGGGGACTTACCGTGAGCTGCATTTCGTGTTACGATCCACAACCGATAGAGTCTCCATCAGAGTTATTTGTATTCTCCTGTCTAAATCGTATCTCAGACAGATGTTGTATTTTGTTTTATTTTCTAGTTGATGCTCATGCACTTGCGATACTGGATTTTGGGGGTGCTTATGGGTTGTCCTTTATTGCAGTTGTGAAAACATTATCAGTAACCCTGTAAATTCAATTTCTTACTGTTTAATTGATGAAAATTATGATTTCAAAAATACTAAAATAAGTAACTAAGTTAAACACTCATTATTGGCTTGTCTGACGGTGATGTTAGGCACCATCATGACCTTTAGTGGATTTTGGGTTGTGACAAGGTATCGGAGCATTAGGTTCGCTTACATATCATACTCATGAGCAAGTCTATTAGAGTCTTATGGATTGGTGCGGAGACGTCTGTACTTATCTTCGAGAGGCTACAAGGCTGTTAGGAGAACTTACCTTCTTGATTCCTCATCGTGCGATTTGATTCCTTTGAGTCTTATGCCTTGATTTCCTTCCTACTCAATCTTATGCGACGTGAAGCACTTGTGATCAATGGAGTTGAGGAATTGTAATGGTACTACAGAGTGGTACAGGATAATTCTCCCTGCGTATTTGATTGGGCTATTGTCGTCGCCTTGCGAAAGGGTGTTCTGTCATTTCAGCTCAGTATCAATATTTCCTATGGTTTGAAGTTGGGAACTGAATCTTACGATGATTCGTGTGTTGCTATCGTACAATGTTGGTATAATGGTAAGGTGTTTTTCTATGTGTCAGGGCAGTGAATAAATCTAAAGGAGGTCTTCCTTAGTGAATGATTAAGAGGTTCGGCATTCTATTTCAAACAGAGGAAGGGCAATCAGACTATGGATGTTCAGGTTTGGGATAAGGGAGTAACGAGATATGATATTTTCGAGCATGGTGGAATTTTCATCTGTGATGTGGTGTCATTGTCCTTGTTGAATGTGTTAAGTTCACTGGTGTTATGGTCTTCTTCAATTCACCTTCAGGGCAAGGTATTGTGAAACGGTTCTGGGGAAGCGGCTGTCAGAGACCGTGGCGTGCAGTGATTCAGAAACGAATCAGTGTTTCTAATATTAATGGCTCGAGAAAGATGATATTCGGAGAGGTTTAGAGTTGGTATCGATCTATTGGTTTATCTATGGTTCGCACCGTTCGACCCTTTGGCAGTGGACACTTTATTATTTGTTCATAAGGATGAGGAGCCCAAGAATTCTTCCAAGTCCGTCATGATGATTCGTGCTAGTGAAGGTAATTCGGTTGAGGCTACAGATTCCACAAAAGCAATGCCCTTGACAGTTGAAGGGGTGACGGATAATTTAAGCATGCTCAACGTGAAGCCACATATGTTGGTTGTGAAAGGACCTCCAAAGGATGTTGGAGCAAGTTAAGAAAAGCCGAAAGTGGTCGTGCCAGGGATCTCTAAAGATCCTGTCGTAGTCGTGGAAGGGGCTCATATTACCCCTATTTTTATTAAGTCAGTGACTCAGTTACCAATGGTTAATACAAAAGTTGTCCCATAGAAATACAAACAGGTGATAGTTACATATAAAGGGAAAGAAGTAGAGGAAGAAGTCAATGAAACTGGAGGACTGACTCGTTCTGGGAGATGTATTACCCCAGAAGAATTGAGGAAAGCCAAGCCATTCAAGGTAGCCAAATCCCAGTAAAGAAACCGGTCACCGAAGAAGAGACTGAAGAGTTCCTGAAAAAGATGAAAGTGCAGACTATTCCATTGTGGAGCAGTTAAGGAAAACACATGCTCATATGTCTCTTTTGTATTTGCTGATACATTCATATGAACACCGCACATCCCTGATGAAGATTATGAATGAAGCACATGTTCCTGATAAGATCACAGTGAATCACTTGGAAAAGATTTCTAACAAGAACTTCGAAGCAAACAGGATCACTTTCTCAGATGATGAACTCCCCATGGAGGGTACAGAACACAACCGAGCTCTTTATCTCACGGTGAAGTGCGAGGATTCTGTTTTCTTAAGGGTACTGGTTGATAACGGCTCTAAAGAAAATATTTTCCCCTTACCCATTTTGCAAAAGTTGAAGATCTACACTGAAAGAATCCTCATGAACAATGTATGTGTTCGAGGCTTTTGAGGAGGAGAGAAAGATTTTGTCAGTGATATAATGCTCGAATTGTCAATATTGTCAATTTAGTTCACTATGGAGTTCCAAGTGCTAGATGTGGTTGTCGCCTACAACTTGTTGTTGGCCAGGCCCTAGATAAATACTCCTAATGCAGTCCCGTCTTCTATGCATCAAATGGTAAAATTCGAATGGGACAGGCAAGAAATATTTTTTCACGGTGATGATAACTTATTTGCTTACAATGACACAACTGTTCCATTTATTGAAGCTGGAGATGATAAAGGGCCTTGGGTCTACCAAACTTTCAAAATAGTGTCTGTTGAGAAGTTTCTTGAGGGAGAATGTATTCCATGTCCGAATCTATCCTCCGCATCTGTAATGGTGGGAAATGAAATATTGAAGAATGGTTTTGTGCCAGGTCAAGGACTGTGTTCATCTTTACAGGGTATTGTGCATCTAGTGTGTCCACGTGAAAATCCTTGTACATTTGCTTTGGGATGCATGCCCACGGAGAAGGACGTGAAAAGGGATAAAAATCCGAAACAGAAAGTATGGTCATTCCCTAAGCCTATTCCACACATCTCCAAGTCTTTTGTTAAGCCAAGGCTGCAAAACATCCAATATCATTAATCCTGAAACATGTGGTTGACGTTTATAAAGAGCTGATCAAGAGGTTCCAGATTCTGTTTGATGTGGTTAATATGGTGGAAATTTGGGAAGGCTCTAGTGATGCAGATGTGCAGCTCGTTGGGCCAAATGTGAAGCTTAGCAAATGGGAAGCTACTCCTTTCCCCACCCGGAAGGAGTTTTGGTAGTTTGCTTTGTTTTCTTTTTTGTTATCTAGGTTATGCTAGGGTTGTAATCTAGATTTTTATTTTTCGCTTGTTTTGATATTCAAACCCTTCTATCCTTTTATTTTCAATGACATACAATTTCCCGTTTTCCAGTATTCCTGAGAGCGTTTTATTTTTGTTTTTCTTTTGTAAAGTTCTTTTTATGTTGATTTCAATGACATGACATGCATGAGGAATTTTCAGCCAAGTCTTAAAATCCAATCTAATTCTGAAGTAATAATCCAAGAAGTAGAGTGTGATGAAGAAGCAGAATATGATGAAGAAGAAACATTTGAGGAAACAAGTAAAGAATTAAAATATTTTGAAGAAAAAACAAAACCTAATTTGAATGAAACTGAAGCAATCGATTTAGGATATCAACATAATGTCAGGGAGACTAAGATAAGTGTGCATTTGGAACCGTAAGTCAAGGAAGAAATAATCAAAACCCTGTTTGAGTACAAAGATGTCTTTGCATGGTTGTATGACGATATGCCAGGCTTAAGCACTAATTTGGTGTTCATAAACGGCCAACTGATCCTGCATTCCCTCCTGTCAAGAAGAAGTTAAGAAAGTTCAAGACCGACATGAGTGTGAAGATTAAAGAAGAAATCACAAAGCAACTTGGGGCAAAAGTCATTCGAGTCACTCAATATCCCACTTGGTTAGCTAATATTGTGCCGGTACCAAAGAAGGATGGTAAGACCAGCGTATGTGTATCGTGATCTTAACAAGTCAAGCCCAAAGGATGACTTTCCATTGTCAAACATCCACAAGCACGAGATCAGGTCTTTTGTGGATTTCTACGCAGGATATCATCAGATCATGATGGACGAGGAGGATGCAGAAAAGACAGCATTTATCACACCATATGGAACATGTTGCTACCGGGTAATGCCATTTGGTTTGAAGAATGCTGGGGCAACTTACATGAGGGCGATGACTACCATATTTCATGATATGATACACAAGGAGATTGAGGTTTATGTAGATGATGTGATCACAAATTCAAAGAAGCAGTCCGACCATGTCAAGGATTTGAGAAAGTTTTTCCAAAGGCTCCGTAGGTATAACCTCAAGCTCAATCCGGCAAAATGTTCATTTGGTGTCCCGTCCGGGAAACTGTTAGTATTCATAGTTAGTCGACGCGGTATTGAGTTTGATTCGTTGAAGGTCAAAGCCATCCAATAGCTACCCCAACCAAAGAATAAAACGAGGTGATGAGCCTGCTCGAAAGGTTAAACTACATCAGCATGTTTATTGCTCAACTCATGACAACTTGTGATCCCATTTTTAAGTTGCTGAAAAAGAATGATGCGGTTAAGTGGAGTGACGAGTGTCAAGAAGCATTTGATAAGATTAAGAGGTACCTATCAAACCCACCTGTGTTGGACCTACCAAAACCTAGGAGACCTTTAATTCTCTATGTGACTATACTGGATAATACTTTTAGTTGTGTACTGGGTCAACATGAGATCACGGGAAAGAAAGATCAAGACATTTATAATCTCAGCAAGAAGTTCACTCCTTATGAGGTTAAATATACTCTTCTTGAGAGGACATGTTTCACCATAACTTGGGCGGCACAAAAGTTGAAGCATTATCTTTCGTCCTACACTACCTACCTCATTTCTCGCATGGATCCTCTAAAGTATATGTTTCAGAAGCCTATGCCAACAGGAAGACTTGCAAAGTGGCAGATTTTACTCACATAGTTTGACAATGTGACTCGGACCGCAATGAAAGCCCAAGTCGTGCTCGATCACTTGACTGAGAATCCGGTGGATGAAGAATATGAGACACTGAATACTTATTTTCCTGATGAAGAAATGATGTATGTTGACAAGGATCATAATGAAAATCCAGGTTGGAAACTCTTTTTTGATAGAGCTGCTAACATGAAAGGTGTCGGAATAGGAGTTGTACTCATTTCTGAAATAGGGCGTAACTACCCTGCGACGGCCCAGCTTCTATTTTATTGCACCAACAACATGGCCGAGTACAAATCATGCATTCTAGGTTTGAGGTTAGCTGTAGATATGGGAGTGCAGGAAATACTGGTTCTGGGAGATTCAGATTTGCTGGTTCACCAAATTCAGGGAGAATGGGAGACTATTTGAAGCTCATACCGTATCGACAGTGTCTGCATGATCTTTGTCAACTATTCAGATTAGTAGAATTCAGGAATATTCCAAGGATTCATAATGAGATAACCGATGCCTTGGCTACTCTTGCGTCAATGTTACACCATCTGCATAAGACTTACGTCAACCCTCTGCATATCCAAGCCCGTGATCAGCATGCCTATTGCAATGTAGTTGAAGAGTAACTTGATGGTGAACCTTGCTTCCATGATATCAAGGAATACAACAAGTCGAGGGTATATCTGGTACATTCCGTAGGTGATCAAAAGAGAACCATGTGACGTATGGCTAGTGGTTTTTTCTTAAGTAGGGGAATCTTGTACAAGATGACTCCATTTCTAGGACTACTAAGGTGAATAGATGATAAACAATCTTTGACCATCATGGCCAAAGTGCATTCCGGAGTTTGTGGACCGTATATGAATGGGTATGTCTTGGCAAAGAAGATAATTTGAATAGGTTATTATTGGCTCACCATGGAACTAGATTTCATCATCTTTGTTCTCAAATGTCATCAATGGCAGGTGCACGTTGATTTGATTCATTCTCCGCCATCTGAGTTACATATAATGTCTGCAGCTTGGCACTTTGTTACATGGGGAATGGATGTCATTGAACCAATTGAGCCTACAATATCAAATGGGCATAAGTTGTTTCTGGTGGCCATTGTTTACTTTACCAAGTGGGTCAAAGCCGTAACTTTCAAGTCCGTGACCAAGAAGGCAGTGGTGGATTTTGTTCATTCGAATATCATTTGCCGGTTCGGAATTCCCATGGTAATCAACACAAACAATGCTTCCAATCTTAACAGTCATTTGATGAGAGAGGTATGCCAACAGTTCAATATTATGCATCGAAATTCCACTCTGTATCGTCCCAAGGAAAACGGAGCTGTTGAGGCTGCTAATAAGTACATAAAGAAGATACTTTGTAAGATGGTGCAAGGTTCTAGGCAATGGCATGAAAAGTTGCTTTTTTCTTTACTGGGTTATCGCACTACTGTCCTCACCTCAGTAGGTGCAACTCCTTATTTTCTGGTATATGGAACCGAGGCAGTTATACCTGCAGAAGTTAAGATTCCATCCCTTCGGATTATTACTAAAACTGAAATTGATGATGATAAGTGGGTCAAAACCCGGCTAGAGCAGTTAGTTCGATTGATGAGAAAATATTAGTAGCAGTATGTCATGGTCAATTGAATCAGAAGAGAATGGTAAGATCATACAACAAAAAGATGTGTCCCTAGAAATGTGAAATGGGCCAGCTAGTATTGAAGCGCATCCTTCCCCATCAGGCCGAAGCTAAAGGCAAGTTCGCCCCAAACTGTCGGGGGTTGTTCATTGTGACAAGGTTGTTGCACAATGGTGCTTTGTATTTAATAGACATAGAAGGCAAATATGTGGATATGGCTATCAATTTTGATACAGTCAAGAGATAGTATGTATGATTTATTTAATTATGTTTAATTGCATTTTGTACTTGGCATGTTAAAAATTGGAATGACGAAGGCATTTTATTCTGCTACCCAAACACTTTTACCATTTGTTACCCCTCTTGAGTCTTATTTGTTTTCTTTCATATCCCTCTTTTGGAATCAGAAGCAAAGAGAAGAAAAAGAAAAGAAAAAAAAAAGAAAAGAAGAAAAAAGAAGAAGAGAAAAATATAGATTAAAAAAATAAGAAGACAGAAGAAAAAAAAGAACAAAAAAGTAACAAAAACAAAATAACACTTAGGTTGGAGATATGTTCGACCTGATTCCTTTTTAAGGATACATATGCAACCTTACTCTAAGGTTCGCTCCCATCAAAATAAAAATCCAAAACTCCCCAGACTCAAAGAAATTGGGGCAGACGTTTTAGTCTTGTAAAAGATCTGATTCCATAAGTTGTAATTTTGAACCATTTATCTTAAATTTTCTTGAGCCTTCATGCCACCCTTTCTTTCTGACCCTGTCGAAAAGCCTACACTACGATCCAATGAACCTTCCCATCAATCTTTGAGGATGCAAAGTCAAGCGATATAGAGGTATGATTTATATCATAGGTAACACTTTGTTCATGGGCACAAGGAATAATGAATAAAACGAGAGAGTCTTATTGGTGAAAACCCTCGCGAGCACCGTAAGGCGATGGTGAGTTGAGAAAAAATTTAAAATGAGAGAGTCGTATTGGTGAAAACTCTCGCAGGAACCGTAAGGCGACGATGAGTTGAGAGATGAACAAATGAGAGAGGCTTGTTGGTGAAAACTCTTCGGGGCACTACAAGTCGAATGAGGTTCGTGCCTTTACAGAGAAATTGGATTATTGAAAGTCTGGTTTTTGAAGTATGAATACATGACATGAACTGAAAGTGTGATTGGTTGAACGGATTTAGGATGATCAATCCAAAATGTATGTCATGAGCATTGGAGCCAGTTGCTTCGCTCAGATAAGTGTCTTTCTATCTCTCTCATCCAAATAGACATCTTCATTCTTTTGTTTCTTTTGCCAAAAGTCACTTCACTTTGTTCTTGGTTCTATTTCTTTGTGTTTCTTCCAAGTCAGTTTTGTTAAGAAAGGACTTCAAAGCCTACTACCGGCTTCTTGATTACACAAGGCAAATTTTGGCCGAGCACATCATAAATAAGATGATTCAGAAGGAGCAATATGGTGATAACTGAAGTTTAGGTGATCAAGTGAATCTTGAATTTTGAGAAATTACAAGGGATCAACAATTGTCAACATGAAAATGCAATGCAACAAGTGAGTCATCCATAGGGTTTTTGTGGTCAAGGTTCGATCAAGAGGTCAGATAATTCCTTGTTATCCCGAAGCAGCTAATCAGAAGGAAGCATGGCAGCAGCAGAAGAGGACACCTTCATCAACAATACCACAAACTAACCACCATATTTCCAAACTCACAAAATTTCCTTTGATTGAAATAAGGGTAGGAAGATTTGTCCGTTCGCGAGGATCCTTCATGAGGAAAGCATGGTTCAAGGCCAAGAAATTTTGTTCATTCTACAGAGATCCTCCATGAGGAAAACATAGTTCAGAAAACTTCTTTTGTTTTGTCTATTTTGTTGTGATTGCAGGCACCCACCTGGAGAATGAGGGAATTCGTTTAAAATCCAAGTGAGTAGGAGGAGCCCACCTGGAGAGGGTATTCATTTCAGAGTTATTTCAATTCAGTATTAGGCGCCCACCTGGAGAATGAGGGAATTCATTTCAAGTTTCAATGCAGTAGTAGGCGCCTACCTGGAGAACGAGGGAATCCATTTCAGATTTATCAATTTCAAGTCAATAGCAGGCACCTTCCTGGAGAACGAGGGAATTCATTTAAAGTTCAAGTGAGTAGAGGGAGCCCACCTGGAGAACGAGGGTATCCATTTCAGAGTTATTTCAATTTGGTAGCAGGCACCCACTTGGAGAACGAGGGAATTCATTTCAGATTTCATTTCAAGTTTCTAGTGAGTAGCAGAAGCCCACCTGGAGAAGGATTTCAGAGTTATTCAATTCAATAGCAGGCGTCCACCTAGAGAACAAGGGAATTCATTTGAGAATTAATTTCAAGTTTCAAGGCAGTAGCAGGCTCCCACCTGGAGAACGAGGGAATCCATTTCAGATTCATTTCAGTTTCAAGTCAATAACAGGCACCCACCTAGAGAACGAGGGAATTCATTTAAAGTTCAAGTGCGTAGAAGGAGCCCACATGGAGAACGAGGGTATTCGTTTCAGAGTTATTTCAATTCAGTAGTAGACGCCTGTCAAGAGAACGAGGGAATTCATTTCAAGTTTCAAGGTAGTAGCAGGAGCCTACCTAGAGAACAATGGTATTCATTTCAGAGTTATTTCAATTCAATAGCATGCCCACCTAGAGAACGAGGGAATTCATTTCAAGTTTCAAGACACTAACAGGCGCCCACCTGGAGAACGAGGGAATCCATTTCAGATTCATTTCAGTTTCAAGTCAATAGCAGGCACCCACTTGGAGAATGAGGGAACTCATTTAAATTTTAAGTGAATAGTAGGAGCCCATCTAGAGAACAAGGGTATTCATTTCAGAGTTATTTCAATTCAGTAGCAGGCGTCCACCTGGAGAACGAGTCACAAGCTCTAAGAATTTTTCTAACTGTTTCTATACATCAGTGTCTAAAAGGAACAAAAGAGGAAATAACATAAGGGATAGAGGGGGACTCCGAGGTCTGCAGACGCATGCATATATACCTTGAAGTCTCCACAATCTCACTACTCACTGATATCAAGGCTGATAGGTGTGAGCACGTAATTTTTGCCCGATGGAAATACTCCTACAAAAATCAACAAATAGATTTTTCCTAATTGTTTTTAATTTTCATAGAATTTCTAGGAATTTGTGTTAATATATTGTTTGTATTTAGTTGCATTTCTTGTGCATATTTAACATCTTAAAATCATAGAAAAACACCCAAAAATGTTCTTCATTGCATAGGGTTTTAGATCTTAATTGCATTTTAGGATTTAATTACATTTATTAGCTGCATTATTAAATGAAAATCTAAAAAATACCACGGAAATTTTATATTTTGAGATTTTAGTCTTAAATTATTAATTTCCTTCCATTAGTTTTAAGTTAATTAATTATTTGACTAATAGAAATAGTTGGTAGATTAATTTTGCAAATTGGATATAAAATAGGGCTTAATTTAGAATCTTTTAAAGAAAAAAAAAAGGAATTAAGGAATATGTTTGGTCTTATTTAAATTTGGGCCAAAGACAATTATTGCGGCCTAAAACAGCCTCAATTCATCCGCTACCCATTCCAAATTCCCCACTTCAATCCGGTCCAATCCACTCTTTAACAAAACAACCTCGTTTTGATCCGTTTGATCCCCACCATTAATTATTTTAGATCATACGGATGAAATCACCCTCCCTTATAACTGTCTTAATTAACCCACCAATACCCTAAAACCCATCACATTCTTTCATCTCTCTCACAACACCTCAAGCCCTAGCTGCCCTCACACCCAAAATCACCCCTGGCTTCCACCACCTTAAATAACCCCAAACCTTCACCCCACAATCCCCACCTCCTCCTCATCCCATATCCCCTTGTCAATAATAATTGATTAATGTAAGTTTTAGCTCACTTCGGAACCACCGGATTCCGGCTGACCAGTCAGAGCTTCAAGTTTCCATACTCTTCAGGGTAATCCTTTTTTTCTTGTTAACTCAAATTAGATGTTGTGTCATTTGCATGATTAATTTGTCTGATTATGTTAATTAGTTCAATTGCTTCAAGTTTAACCAATTAATTGTTGAATAGCTAGTTTTTCTGTTCTTTCACATTAGTCTTTTTGTTCAGGATCAGTATGTTTCCCTTAGGTGGTTAGTGTAGTAATTGGAAATAAAGGGGTATGTTTGGAGTCAGAAATGGGTTTTGGAAAAAATACTACGTTAATGTTGCAGGTACCTAATACAAATGGATATTATTTATAGGACCTACACTAATTCATGAATTCCTATTATCCAATGATTGGACTGGGATAAACGTTTGGGGTGAAGGATTGTCAATTGTGTTTAACTAAGAATTCAAGTTATGACCTCAAAAAAATCTAAGTGCACAAAGATGGGCTTGCAGCAAACCCAATGCGTCATTTTGGCCAAACCCTTAAGCATGATATTACTAGTGCCTGATTGGGCTCGAAATTGAGCCCAGAAGCGAAACAAGGAACCCAAAGACACGCCTAGCTCTGTTTTAATTGGGCCGTCTCATTTGGATTAGATACCATGCCCAACTATTTTAAGATGGAGGCCCTTAATGTACTAACATTTCATTTGACACTCACATTACTTCAAATATACAACTAGCAAACATTATACAAAGCTCTAAATATAAACATGATGAATAACCATATTATAGGACTAATTCATTGCATTAGCACTCCATCTGAAGTACCTTGAGCTGTTATTGTCAAACTTATGGTTTTTATGTGACTTGTCGTTACTGTTCTGTCTTTGTCATCTATCTCAATTGTTGTAGTGTTGTCCATGCCTTTTACTTGCTAACTTGTAAATACCATGCCTACTTCCTGCTATTACAATTACATCCATGTCCTATTTATTTTGTAGCATTTTAGTACAGGCCTTCTACCGTATTAATCATTCATGCCTCTACTTGTTGATTTATAAAGATCATGTGTTCCCTTTTTATTTGTTATATCTATATTAAGGCCTCTACCATGCTAGTTAGTTGAAGTTTATATTCTTCTTTTCTAATTGTTGTCATTACTCCTATTCTTTCTGTCTAGTATTATTATTTTTGCCCGTATATAAATCATCGTTCATTATTTCTACTTGCGTATTTCCTACTTTGTCATTTCTGTTGTCGGTAATTCTTCCATCCAGATGGTACTGTTATACGCATATTTGGTGAGGATGAGATAAATACAAGAAGGGTGTTGTCGTAAAATTGACTTGATATTTGAGTACATTCCTCACGCTATGAAAGTTATGGAGTGACTATCGTAGTTTATTGGTTTTCTCTCTAAGGAAAAGATTGGCCGAGATATTGAAAAATGTTAAATTGTGATCTCTTCTAGTACTTAGTTATTTCTTTGCATATCCGTTTCGTGTACTCTTTTCTGTTATATCGTAGTATAGTTCTACTTCTAGTTCATGGTACAGGTTTTATTAGTGAGTATCATTTTAACTAAAAAGCCTCATCACTACTTCGACGAGGTTAGATATGATACTTACTGGGTACATGGGGTCAGTTGTACTCATACTACACTTCTGCACCTTGCGTGCATATTTTGGAGCGGGGCTGCTGTTGATGTCGGGATCTGACTCTGAAGATGTTCGTGCATTCCACAATATAGTTGCCACTTGTCATTGTTAGATTTAGATTTTCAAATCTGTTTATATAACTTTCAAACAAATCATCTATTTATTTGTACCAGCTTTGTAAATTTCAAATTTATAGAAGCTAGTAATTCGTACTAATAGTCCTTGGGTCAATATAAAAATCCTCATATAATTCTTCACTGTTTTCTATAAATCTCATTTGGATCGTATTGACTGTAATTGTCTTACCTAGCGAGTTGAGTTAGGTGCCATCACGACTACTAACTTTTGGGTCGTGACAAGTTGGTATTAGAGGACTAGGTTCGTAGGTTCTACGAGTCATAAGTAAGTGTCTAGTAGAGTCTTGTGGATTGGTATGATGATGTCCATACCTATCTTCGGAAGGCTACAAGACACTTATGAAAATTTTCCTTTCTTCTTTCCTTATCGTGCGACCTTGTTTCAGCTTGAAATCCATGACTTTGACTTTTCCCAATCGCTCATATGTGATGTTGTGCACTCAGTATTTTCTATGCACTGATGATTTGTTATGCTGCGTATGGATCAAGAAGGGCTATGGATGCTTGATTATCATCGCGATGTGTTGTCTAGCCTAAGGAACATATGCAATATTAAATCTTCCAGTCGTTTATTCATGGTACGAGGCGGGTTCTTATATCTGCTTGGAAAGCACATATTTGGGAAAGACTAGCTGGTGGCGTAGCTGGTGTGATTAAGGAAGGTTCATTTTAAGGCGTTGATTTGAGTATAGTCAGTGGGCAACCTCCTATGTAATTAGTTGGAATCATGTGTTTCTAATGAGGTTTCCATTCGGTGGGGTGCTAATATTTATTATTTCAGATGTCGGGAGCTAACTCTTAAGATGTTCGTGCTTTCCAAAATATAGCTGCCACTTGTCCTTGGTAGCTTTAGATTTTGCTAATATATTTATGTAACTTTCAAAGAGATTGTGTATTTATTTGTACCAGCTTTGTAAATTTCAAATTCGTAGAAGCTCGTGATTCGTACTACCAGTCTTTAGGTCAATATATATAAATGTTCATATAATTCTTCACTGCTTTCTTATAAATCTCATTTGGATTGTATTGACTGTCAGTTGGCTTACCTAGAGGGTCGAATAAGATGCCATCATGACTATTAGAATTTGGGTCGTGACAAGTTTGTATCAAAGTACTAGGTTTGTAGGTTCTACGAGTCATGAGCAGGTGTCTAGTAGAGTCGTGCGGATCAGTATGATGAAGTCCATACCTATCTTTGGGAGGCTACAAGACACTTAGGAAAAATTCTGTTTCTTCTTTCCTTATCGTGCGACCTTGTTTCAGTAGGAAATCCACGACCTTAACTCTTCCCAACGCTAATATGTGATGTTGTGCACTCAGTATTCGCTATGCACTAACGATATGTGATGATGGGGATGGATAAATAAGGGCTATGGATGCTTGATTATCATCACGATGTGCTATATAGCCTAAGGAGCAGATGTAATGTTAAATCTTACAATCGTTCATTTGTGGTACGAGACGAGTTCTTATATCTGGTTGGTAAGCACAAATTTTGGAAAGACTGGCTGGAGGCCTAGCTGTTGTGATTAAGGAGGGTTCATGTTAACTTGTCGATTTAAGTATAGCTGGTGGGCCACCTCATGCGTGATGAGTTGGGATCGTGTGTTTCTAATGAATTTTCTGTCCGGTGTGGTGTATATATTATCATTTTAGAGCATTCGAGGAAGTTGTTTGACTATTTCAAGGATGGATAAGCACTTGGCAGAGTTTTCGGAGTGTTCCATGACCAATATTGCATAAGTTTTAAAGTATTCAGCTAAGTCGGTGTGTGGGATCGGGGCATGCTATTAAGGTGTGGGCATTGGATTGCCGACGATGTGTTATATGGCTTCGGGCTAAGTGGCGGAGTTTGATAATGCCGATCGAATTGTAGGATCATTTGTTGTATCAATTTCCAGGCTGAGGGATTGCTTGGTTCTTTCTTTTAATAGTCATATGCTGGTGGAGTACGGGTTGCTCTGTGCATATTAGTTGTGTATCGAAGGTCAGAGTAAGGTGAGTGGTTTTGAGAAGGTTCTGACGAGCTCCAGATCATATGTAGCATTTAAGGACTTCTGAATTTGTGTATGGGCACGGTTTGTAATTGCTAGCGAATGGTAATCGGATCTGCGGTATTTCCTTGTCAAAAAGATCTACATGTCAATGTTGGAGAGAAAATGGCTTCAGGTCCCCAGGAGGTTCCTTCAGAGCGGTCATATCGGATTGAGTTACTTTCGGGTTGGTAGTCTAGAGGTGATTGGTTCTGATTACTCGATTATTTGTTAATGAGTTCCGAAGAATTCATCATGGTTATGACCACGGCCGGAGTTGGTGTTTATTACAGGTATAGAAGTTATATTGCGTGTGGTAATGCTCTCCTATATTGAGTTAAATGCAAAGTTCGCGGTTGATGAGATGTTTAATTTGCACATGGTTCAGAGTTAATTATGGAATTTTTGTAGTGTCGCGAGTTATCATGTTAGAGGAGATGCGCCGTGTGGTGTTGAAAATTTTCATACACAAGTTTGCGGTTTATTTTTGGAGGGAAGGATATGAGTTCTTGAAGAAAAGGACAATTTTGGGTGTTTAAGGTTTTGCTGGCACTATATGTTCCAACCGGAGGAGAGTTCGCTTGCTGACAGGTACATTGTGTATGGAAATTCTGGTATACAAGAGGTTTAGGGACTGGATGTTCTCGTTGGAAGACTATTCCTTGATTGGGACTTGTGAGGGAATGTGGAGGATTGGGTGATTGATAGTATGTGTTATGGAAAGATTTTTATGGGCTTATGGAAGGCTTTTGCCTGTTCGGGAATGATTGGAATCTAGTTTGGGAACTATTTGAGAGCCTAATAAGGATGTGTATTCTGTATCTGATCGAATTTTCTTGCTCCTACGTCGTTGTTACCACATGTATATCATCGGGCGGAATAGATTCTATTCGCGCCCTGGTCTATGTTATGTATTTCTCTCTTATGCTATGATGGTTTGTGAGGGTTACATGATTCTTCGCATGCATATCGTGGTTCAGTTTAGGCCTCATGGCATTATGGGTGAGATGGCCTTTGTGATGTTGATTTTCTTATTGCACCATAGTTGTGCTTGTCTTTCTCAGTATTGTGTGTTCCTAATAATTTTCCCACAATTATATTTTGTACACTCTATTGTGCTTGATGTTGATGCAAATGTGATCAGTGAGCCCGAGTATTATGGCTCGATGGGTACCCTATGTGGATTGATATGATGGGATCAGGTTGCACGCCGCAACGGTAATGTGATGAAATATCACTCTTGATGTTTACTTCATGTATTTTTTCTTTCACTTTGTTGAAAATAGTTCATAGGAAATGTTAAAATTACCATGCCTTCTTAACTTGCTTTCTTATTTAACTTTCTTATTTAACTTTCTTATTTTGTCATGTCTGAATTATCACTTATTGGTGTACTGGACCGCTTTGTGTGGGGCTCCATATGGTTTCTAGCAAGACTTGTTGGGTGGGCTGCTTGTATTGGTTGAGATGAGGTTTCTAGACCTGAGATTTGAAATATCATATGGAGATAAAGAACGTTTGGAATAATGATACTATATTTCTTATGGGGATTTGCGCAATGGCCCTGGTTGGATGAGTGGTTAAGAGATTTTGCGTGTATCTTTCATCATCGGCACTGTATTGAGGTTTTGAAAGGAGTTCTAATCGACATGGGTCTTACTACCAATACCAAATTTGGTTTTGGGCAGCCATGAAGGTTAGCAGTTACTACTGTGAGTATCTGAGTGATGGGGTATATCATGTGAATACATCTTTAGTTATGGTTATGACTTAATACAGCTTGCTCAAACATATACAGTGTGTAGATGCGAGATTCATGCCTTGTAAGGATTCCAGATGTTGGAAATTTGGGTTCTAAGGCTTATGAGCTAAGGTTGAAGTAAGGATATCCAGTTATGTTGTGTTGGCAGGCTTATATGGAGCAAGGTGACGTGGGATCACCCCCGAGTACGTGCATGGTAAGATTACACCGTGATTTGATAGCCTTGGAACGACTCTTGGCACGCGAGGACGAACGTATGTTTAAGTGGAGGAGGATGTAACGATCCGACGGGTCATTTTGAGCATTGGCATATCCGTTCAGTTGTTCGAAGTTTTGAATAAACTTATATGAAATATTATGACTTGTGTGAATCGTTGATTTTGGTTTTCAAACGATTCGGGGTCGATTCAGAAGAAAGATCCTCATGTTAGAAGCTTTGAGTTGGTAGGGTTGAACGAATTTGACTTTTTAGCATTTGACCTCGTAATGGAGTTTCGTCGGTTCCATTAGCTCCGTTGGGTGATTTTGGACTTAGGAGCGCATCCGAACTGTTATTTGGAAGTTCGCAGTTGAATTAGGCTTGAAATGGCAAAATTTGGATTTTTGGGAAGTTGACAGGGAGTGGATATTTTTTATACCCGGGTCAGATTCTGATTCCGGAAGTTGGTGTAGGTCTGTAATGTCAAATGTGACTTGTGTGAAAAAATTGAGGTCAATCGGATGTGATTTGAAAAGTTTCGGCATCGGTTGTGGAAGTTTGAAGTTTCAAATTTCATTGATTTTTACTTGAGGTGTGATTCGTTGTTTCAAGGTTTTTATGTGTGATTTGAGGTCTCGAGCAGGTCCGTGTTAAGTTATGGGACTTGTCAGTGTGATCGGACAGGGTTTCGAGGGACTCGGACGCATTTAGGATTTGTTTCGGACCACTGTGGAGTTTTCATGCATTGCTTGCTTTTGATTTCATCTCATGCCCCTAGTATTCTTCACGATCGCGAAGGATGACCCGCGTTCGCGAAGTGTTATTTAGTCTTTTGGTGGATTTTTTAATCGCAGACGCGACAGGTGGTATGCGATCGCAGAAGGTTAGATCGGTTGTTGTTCGCATTCGCACATGGGGTATCGCAGACGCGTAGCGTTGAGCAGGAAATGGGGCTGCAGAATTCTTCATCGTCTTCGCGCAAGTCAGTTCGCGTTCATGGAGCCTTAGCAACCAGTGGTTGCCACGTTCGTGTGGTAAGTTTCGCGAACGTGTATGTCCTTCGATCGTGTAGGGTATTTCCGTCCAATGATTATAAAGTACTCTATTTTGGAGGTTTCGGTCATTTTAACCTTTTCGGAGTTAGGGAGCTTGGATTGAGGCGATTCTTGAAGCAATTTTCACCATCTGGATCAGAGTAAGTGTTTTCTATTAGATTTTGGTTACATTTCATGAATCTCTCTTCGATTTTGGCTTTTGGTTGATGAATTTTAAAGAGGAAGTTGAGGGATTTTAGTCTAAAGTTTCATAATTTGAATTTTTGAGTTTTGAATATTGATACGGAGTCAGATTTGAGTGAAACTAGTATGGTTGAACTTGCAATTGAATGGGTTGTCGGATTTTGTGATATATTTTTGGATGATTTTAGGATTTTGATTAAATATTTGACCTTTATCGATTGGATTTATTTCCTTTAACATTATTTGATGTATTTGAGTTGCTTTTGGCTAGTTTCGAGTCGTTCGGAGGATGATTTGAGCGAGATGGCGCTTCTAGTGTATCGATTTGGCTTGTTGGAGGTAAGTGACTTACCTAACTTTATTGAGGGAATTTTTTCTACTATTTGACATTATTTGCTACATGAGAGGGTGATACATATAAGAGGTGATGAGCATATATGCATGTGCCAGAGTTAATCATTCTCCGGGGTAGATTAGTGTACAAATTGTGCCTTGTAGGATTATGTGACCTTCTTGCTCATGTCTTACTCAACTCATAGATATTAAGAATGTAGAATTAAATGTTAGAAACCAAGATTTAGTTTGTTATAACTTGTTCAAAATTTGGCAAAATTCTGAGAAAAACATTGATGTTTCTAATTCAGTCATCATTATGCTTAATTATTAATACATTGCTACGGACGATATTCTTGAGATATTAGATTCTATACTCGTGTTGTATATCATTCTTGAGTTTTGTTGAAATACTTGAATAATAAGGTTCTTGAGGGTTTATTGATCTATTGTTGGCTTGAAAGTTGTGAATGGGGTTCATTTGGAATATTCATTTAAACACTCTCCTTGACGTTATTTATGCTTCCTACCTTGTTTGACATTGATATACATATGCTTGGTAAGGAATATTGTAAAGCGCGAATGGTGATGTCTTCTCATTATATATATGTTATCATGTGAGGGACAGTGTAAACCACGAAGGGTGATGCCATGCCATTTCATTTGAGAGTAAAAGCACTAAGGTTGATGTTGTCCCCTTGTGTTTATATTATCATGATTTTATGTTATCACGAGTTCATGGCACGAAGGGTGTTTCCGTGCAGGTGAGGACGAGGTACATGCATTATGTTGTGATATCCTTTCCTTGTAGATACGTTCATGACTTTACCTTGAGGTGTTATTGTCGTACTTATGGTTATTATGTCACTTGTCATTACTGTTTTGTCTTTGTTTTGTATCTCAATTGTTGTTGTGTTGCCCATGCCTTATACTTGCTAACTTGCAAATACCATACCTACTTCCTGATGTTACAATTACATCCATGTGGTATCTATTTTGTTGCACATCAGTACAGGCCTTCTACCATGTTAGTCATTCATGCCTTTACTTGTTAATTTATAAAGATCATGTGCTCCCTTCTTATTTGTTATATATATATCTAGGCCTCCACCATGCTAGTTAGTTGAATTTTATATTCTTCTTTCCTAATTGGTTTCATTACTCATATGCTTTCCGCTTAGTATTATCACTATTGCACATATGTATATCCTCATTCATTATAGCTAGTTGCGTATTTCCTACTTTGTCATTTCTGTTATCGGCAATTTCGGCATCCGAATGGTACTGTTAAATATATATTTGGTGAGGATCAGATAAATGTATGAAGGGTGTTGTTGTGCACTTGACTTGATATTTGAGTACATTCCTCACGCTATGAAAGTTATAGAGTGACTATCGTGGTTTATTGGTTTTCACTCTAAGGAAAAAATTGGTCGAGATATTGGAAAATGTTAAATTGTGATCTCTTTTATTACTCAGTTATTGCTTTGCATATTCGTTTTGTGTACTCTTTTCTGTTATATCATTGGATAGTTCTCTTGCTAGTTTACGGTACAGGTTTTACCAGTGAGTATCTTTTAACTAAAAATCCCCGTCACTACTTCGACGAGGTTAAACAAGATACTTACTAGGTACATGGGGTTGGTTGTACTCATACTACACTTCTGCACCTTGCGTGCAGATTTTGGAGCGGGGCTGCTGGTGATGTCAGGAGCTGACTCCGAAGATGTTCGTGCATTCCCGAAAATAGCTGCTACTTGTCCTTGGTAGCTTTAGACTTTTCTAATCTATTTATGTAACTTTCAAACAGATCGTGTATTTATTTGTACCAGCTTGTAAATTTCAAATTCGTAGAAGCTCGTGATTCGTACTACCAGTCCTTGGGTTAATATATAAATGTTCATATAATTCTTCATTATTTTCCTATAAATCTCATTTGGATTGTATTGACTGTCAGTTGGCTTACCTAAAGGGTCGAGTTAGGTTCCATCACGGCTACTAGATTTAGGGTCACTACAAGTTGGTATCATAGGACTAGGTTCGTAGGTACTACGAGCCATGAGCAAGTGTCTAGTAGAGTCTTGCGGATCGGTATGATGATGTCCATACCTATCTTCAGGAGGCTACAAAACACTTGGGAAAATTTCTATTTTTTCTTTCCTTGTCGTGCGACCTTGTTTCAGTAGGGAATCCACGACTTTGACTCTTCCCAATCGCTCATATGTGATGTTGTGTACTTAGTATTCGCTATGCGTTGACGATATGTGATGCTGCGAATGTATCAAGAAGGGATATGGATGCTTGATTATCATCGCGATGTGCTATGTAGCCTAAGGAGCATATGCAATGTTAAATCTTCCAGTCGTTCATTTGTGGTACGAAGCGAGTTCTTATATCTGGTTGGTAACCACAAATTTTGGAAAGACTGGCTGGTGGCCTAGCTAGTGTGATTAAGGAGGGTTCTTGTTAAGGCGTCGATTTAAGTATACCTGGTAGTCCACCTCTATGTGTTTCTAATGAGGTTTCCATTTGGTGGGGTGTATATATTATCATTTATGAGCATTCGGGGAAGTTGTTTTACTATTTCAAGGATGGATAAGTGCTTGGCAGAGACTTCAGAGTATTCTGTGACCAGTATTGCATAAGTTTTAAAGTATTCAACTAAATCGGAGTGTGGGATTGAGGCATGCTATGAAGATGTGGACATTGGATTGTCGATGATGTGCTTCGGGCTAAGTGGGGGAGTTTGGTAATGCCGATCGAATTTTAGGATCATTCGTTGTATCAGTTTCCGGGCCGAGGGATTGCTTGGTTATTTCATCGAATAGTCATATGCTGGTGGAGTACGGGTTGCTCTGTGCGTATTAGTTGTGTATTGAAGATCAGAGTAAGGTGAGTGGTTTCGAGATGGTTTTGAAAAGCTCCAGATCATATGTAGCATTTAAGGACTTCTGAATTTGTGTATGGGCACGGTTTGAAATTGGTAGCGAATGGTAATCGGATCTGCAGTATTTTCTTGTCAAGAAAGGTCTACATGTCAATGTTGGAGAGAAAATGGCTTCGGGTCCCCAGGAGGTTCCTTCAGGGCGGTCATATCAGATTGAGTTACTTTCGCGTTGGTAGTCTGTGTGACTTGGTTGAGTTAGAGGCGATTGGTTCTGATTACTCGACTATTTGTTAATGAGTTCTAAAGAATTAATCACGTTTATGACCACGGTCGGAGTTGGTGTTTACTACAGGTATAGAAGCTATATTGCGTGTGGTGATGTTCTCCTAGATTGAGTTAAATGGAAGGTTCGTGGTTGATGAGATGTTCGATTTGCACATGGTTTAGAGTTATTTATGGAACTTTCGTAGAGTCGCGAGTTAGCATATTAGAGGCGATGCGTTGTGTGGGGTTGGACAGTTTCATACACAAGGTTGTGGTTTAGTTTTGGAGGGAGTGATATGAGTTCTTGAAGGCACGGACAATTTTGGGTGATTAAGGTTTTGCTGGCACTATCTGTTCCCACCGGAGGAGTGTCACGACCCAAAAATACTAACTCAGGTTGTGATGGCGCCCAACACCGGGGTTAGGCAAGCCAACACTCAGATTTCTAAGGATTTTCCCATATTTGATTAAACATCCCAACACGTGCCAAGTTTTAAAGTTCAGAACATTAATTGAAAAGGATAATTAGACGTTTTAACCAAAACCAGTCATAAGGAGGCGTGAGCCAATATATATACAAACCCATAAACCATAGTACCTACCACGTGTGTGCCATGAACTAGTGTCACAAGTCCTACGGGCATATTAACATAATATACAAAAGATATAATATAATTGTCCCACTATCTGGAAGACATAGACGGGAATGACAAAAGAAACCCCATGGTGCTGCCGAGGATCGTCAGGAGAAGCATCTCACTGTGAAGTCAAGTCTAGTCTATACTCAGAATCGAACTCCGGTCTGACAACCAGATGCATCAGCCTCAAAACCTGTACAATTAAGTACAAAAGCGTAGCATGAGTACATAACCAAATATGTACCCAGTGAGTATCCCCCCTAACCTCGAAGAAGTAGTGACGAGAGATCGACTTGACACTCACTAAGGTCCAACAAAATAATTAAACAAGATATAATATCAGTAATAGGCATACGAGGATGATGAAAATGATAAATATTAAAGATAACTGTAATTCATATAAATACTGGAAGTAAATAAACAATTATTACTTCATTTTCCCTTTTTAAGATATCTGCCCACTCAATATCCATGAAAATCATTAACAATTTAGCATGCGCATACAGGATAAGGATAACCGACCTGAGCCATCATAATAATCATATATGTGCATTGTCGAGGGTCGAACGGCCCAGACCATAATATATCTTTCAATCTCGTCGTGGTGTATGGCCTGCTCCCATGAGAGTGGGGGAAATAACACTCCGCTCGCGGAATGCAAATTGCAAAGCGATCATATGCACACACAATCCACTCAATATACTTCATAAATTAATTTTCAGTAAGCAATTCATTTAAAATTCTCAAATTCCATGATCTCAGGTGAAACAAGCCGCATATAACAGTAATTCATCAAGCATATAGTTCATTTCAACGAAAAACACAAGGCATGTTGTAGGCCTAACTACCCAGACATAACAATAATAGTGGCTACGTACGGACTCTCACCACTTTGTGTGTACGTAACCCCCAAAAACATTAGTACATAGTCATTTAAATCACCTAGGGGGACAATTCCCTCTTACAAGGTTAGAAAGGAGATTCACCTCGTGTCGAACCTACTCTTCGGGTCAAGAACGCGCCCGAAACTCCAAACTCGACACCCAAGGACGAAACTAGCCAAATGTTATAAAATATATCAATTTATACTCAAAAGTATGGAATTCTCCTATTTACTTAGTTATTTCACCTTACTTTGAAGAATCCTAAAATACACCCCAGGCCCACATGCTCGGATTCCGAAGATTTTCGAAGGATCAATTACCCATAACCTAAGAATCATTAATATGTGATTTTTGTATGATTTCATGGCTAATTAACGAGTAATTCCCTAAATTTTCATAAATTCCTAGGTTACTACCCAAACCCTTGATTTTCACTAATTAGGTAGTTAATTTGACTAGGAAGTCATGCATTAAACTAACATTAGGGTAGAATTCACTTGCCTTTTTAGTAGATAGGTCGTGGAGCTCTTTCCCAAGCTTTCAAGGTCTCTAATGGTGGAAGAAAATGGGGTGAAATGAAATAATCCTGTGTTTTAAAGAACTCATTGCCTACTGTGGTCTAGCACCTACGAGTAAATGCTCGCACCTGTGGAAACGGGACAAGGGCCTGAGCTCCCACCTATGGAGAGGAGCTCGCACCTGCGGCTCCGCTCCTGCGGATATTATCCGCACCTGCGAGAAACGGACAGCCTCACCTAAAGCCTCACCTACGAGGCTAGGACCGCAGGAGCGATCCCGTGCCTGCGACTGGGCAACCGCACATGCGGTCACACCAGAACAGGTGCACCAGCGATTGCTTCAGCTGGTTTTTGGCCTCGTTTGGTGCCCGAGAGGCACTTAGGCCTACCCAAGCCCCCGTCCAAATATAACAACAAGTCCCAAATCATAATTCAGACTCGCTCGAGCCTTCGGAACACCCAAAACAGTGCTAAAACTTAAAATCACACCTCAAAACCCCTAGAATCAAACTTAGGAACTTTAAGTTTCTTAAATTCGCTAACAATGCGTCGAACTGATCTATACTACTCGGAATGAACCCAAATTTTGCGAGCAAGTCATGAATGACATAACGGAACTATTACCAGTCTCGAAATTCCGTTTGGACCTCGATAACACAAAAACACGTCCCAAACCACAATATGAACTTGCCTTTCTTTCCGAACCTCATAATACCCTTCATTGGCGAGACCTTCAACAGAACCTTATCTCCCTCCATAAATGATACATCGCGCACCCTCTGATCCGCGTAACTCTTCTGTCTGGACTATGATGTGCGTAGCCTCTCCTAAATCAACTTCACCTTCTCTAAAGCATCTCTCACCAGGTCGGTGCCATATAACTTAGCCTCGCTATGCTCAAACCACCCGATAGGAGAACGACATCGCCGACCATACAAAGCCTCAAATGGTTCCATCTCAATGCTGGACTAATAACTATTATTGTAAGCAAACTCAGTCAAAGGTAAGAACTGGTCCCACTGACCTCCGAAGTCAATCACACATGCCCGGAGCATGTCCTCCAATATCTGAAATGTACGCTCCGACTGAACATTAGTCTGAGGGTGAAATGTTGTGCTGGATCTATCTGGGTACCCGTCTCACTATGCAATGTTCTCCAGAAGTGCGAGGTGAACTGAGGACCTCGATTTGATATAATGGACACCGTGCAACCGGACTATCTCTCGAATGTAGATCTGTGCCAACCTCTCAAAAGTATATGTAGTAGCCACTGGAATGAAATGCGCCGATTTGGTCAATCTATCCACAATGACCCAAACCGCGTCAACCTTCCGCAAAGTCCGAGGCAACCAAACCACGAAGTCCATAGTGATGCGTTCCCACTTCCACTTAGGAATGGGAATCTTCTGAAGTAGGCCTCAGGTGCTCATACTTAACCTACTGGAAATTAAGACACCTAGCCACATACTCCACAATGTCCCTCTTCATCCGCCTCCACCAGTAATGCTGCTTCAAATCAAGATACATCTTCATAGCACTAGGATGAACAGAATACCGAGAACTGTGTGCCTCTTATAGAATCCTCCCTCTCAAGATATCGACATTAGGAACACATAAATGGCCCTGAAGTCTCAGAACACCATCATCGCCAATAGTAACCTCCTTGTAACCACCCTGAACCACTATCTCCCATAGCTCTGCCAAGTACGGATCATCAAACTGTCGAGCCTTAATCTCTCCCAATAACAAAGACTGAGCAACAACATGTGCTAAAACTTGGTGAGGCTCTTGAAGGTCCAACCTCACCAGGCGATTATCCAAGGACTGAATGTCCAAGGCTAGAGGTCTCCCCTCTGCTACAATATAAGCCAACCTACCCATACTCTCTGCCTTCCTGCTCAAGGAATCTTCTACCACATTTTCCTTGACTGGATGATAAAGAATGGTGATATCATATTCCTTCAACAACTCAAACCATTTGCGCTGCATTAGATTAAGATCCCTCATCTTGAACAAGTGTTGCAAGTTGCGGTGGTCTGCATAAACCTCACAGGACACCCCATACAAGTAGTGCCTCCAAATCTTAAGAGCATGAACAATCTCCTCCAACTCCAAATCATTTACAGGGTAATTCTTCTCATGAACCTTCAGTTGGCGCGAAGCATAAGCAATAACTCTCCCTTCCTGCATCAACACACATCCCAAACCAACCCGTGAAGCGTCGCAATACACAGTATACATCCTAGAATCGGAAGGCAATACCAAAACTGGCACTAAGGTCAATGTTATCTTGAGCTTCTGAAATCTCGCCTCACACTCGTCGGACCATCTGAACAGGGAATTCTTCTGCTTCAATCTAGTCAATGGAGCTGCAATAGAAGAGAAACCCTCCACAAATCGGCAATAATATCCTGCTAGGCCCAAAAAGCTCCTGATCTCTGTAGCTAAAGTAGGACGTGGCCAACTATGAACTGCCTCAATCTTCTAAGGATCAACCTTGATACCCTCTCGGGATACCACATTGTAACGACCCGACCGGTCGTTCTATGAGATCAACCTTGTTTTCCCCATTTCTGCTTTATCATATATTGCTTAGCCTATTTGCGTTGTGTTGGGTCAGTTGGTTTGGGTTCGGAGTGGTCATGGTGAGAATTGAGGCACTTAGTCTCTTAAAATAGCCTAATAGTTGAAAAAGTCAACTGAGAGTTGACTTATTGGTAAGCGACATCGGAATGAGGATTTTATGGCTCGAATAGCTTCGTTAGGTGATTTTGGACTTAGGAATGTGTTCGGAATGAAGTTTTGATATCCGGTGTAGAATTAGGCTTGAATTGGCGAAAGTTAGTTTTTGGCGATTTTCGGTCGGCAGTGGAAAATAGGCTATCAGGGTCGGAATGGGATTCCGGAAGTTGGAGAAGGTTCATAATGCCATTTTGGATATGTTTGAAAAATTTCATGTCAATCGGATGTGTTTTGGTTTGTTTCGGCATCGTTGGCGAAATTTAGATGTTTCAAAGTTCATAGGTTTGAATTTGATGTAATTTTTGTGTTTTCATGTTGTTTTTGGTGTTCTGAAGGCTCGATTAAGTTTGAATGATGCTATGGGGTGTTTTGGTATGTTTGGTTGGTCCCTTGAGGGGCTTGGGATTGGTTTCGGATGGTTGGCGGGTGTTTGAACTTAGGAAATTTGCAGCAAATGGCTGCTGGTGTAAAGCTACTGGTGTTGCCGCATCTGCGGATGGGAAGCCGCAGTTGCGATGTTGCAGGTGCGATGGTCCATGCACAGGTGCGAAAGGAGGCTAGGCAGGAGGAGTCCGCAAGTGCAAAGACTTGGCCGCGCCTGCGAAGCTGTAGGTGCGGAGAAGAGATCGCAGGTGCGAGAATTTGTTCTGTTAGTGGGATATTGCAGGTGCACTCCTGAGACCACAGGTGCGGGTCCGAAGGTGCAGATTAGCTGGGAAGAACAGTATAAAAGAGTGCCTCCGCAAAATTTTGGTTATTCTACCATTGTTGCATGCGGCTGAAGCTTATTTGAGGGCAAATTAAAGAAATAATTTGAGGGTCTTCAGTGGAGGTAAGTTCCTGGATTATAAAAGTCGTTTCTATGCTAATTTGTGCGGATTAGGATTGTAAAGTTGAAGGATTAAAGTAGAAAAAGTTTGAAAAAAAAAAGGGAGGAGGTTTGGAAAAGTCTTTTGGCGATTTGGGTAGGCAATTGTGGTCCGATTGTGGTGTTTTTGGTATGTGTAGAATCGTGGGAGGACGAGGTTTCTAGTGATGTAAATTTTATCAAATTCCGAGAAATGGGACCGGGGCTCAGGTTTGGCCGAATTTTGAGATTTTGGTATAAATTGATATCTTTCGATTGGCTTGTGTTCCTTTAGCGTATATTGATGATGTTAATCTGGTTTTGGTTAGATTCGGAGCAATCGGGAGCCAATTTGAGTGGCAAGAGCATCGCGGACTAGTATTGTGGCCCGGTAGAGGTAAGTAATGGGTATAAATCTTGTCCTGAGGGTATGAAACCCCGGACTTCATATTTCCCACTCTTTTTAGAATGGCGCACATGTCGGATGATGAGTATGTGGTGCGCACTAATATTTGGATTGGACTTGTCCTCTACGCGGCAACTATTGAGTTGCGTATTTTACTCTAAATCATATGTTAAACTGTGTTCTAAAGACTATTGCTATATTTGGGCTATAAGCCATGTTTGGGGCCTCATCCCGACTTGTTTAGACCCCTTGGGGGATTTTTACTGCTATTTCCTCACTGTTTATTGATGATTTACACTCAGTCACATTGTCCATACTATTTTCGAAACTCAGCCTGATTTACACTATTTTAAGATATAAAATGATGTTATGGATCGAGTACCCCATTTTTACTGATACGCCCGAGGGGCTTTTGAGAGGTTCTGACTGAGTGAGGCCGAGGGCCTATTTGTGAGGATATAATACGCCACGAGGTGGCTTGATATTAGCGCTTGGGCTGAAGGAGTCCCTCCAGAGTCCGTACAAACCCCCAGTGAGCGCAGGTACCTACTGAGTGCTGAGTGCTGAGTGCTGAGTGCTGAGTGCTGAGTGCTGAGTGCTGAGTGCTGAGTGCTGAGTGATGAGTGATGAGTGATTGGGAGGCATGAGTGACAGTGAGGTTGCCCGAAGGGCTGATACTGAGTGGCTGTGAGGTGCTGAGTGATGTTCTGCCTGAGAGGTGATTTGTGATTCATGTTTTTTCCCGAGGGGCTACTTATGATTTATTTCATTTTTACACTAAATCTTTCGGTTTGAAATTGTTGAAAAACACATTTTTCAAGGGATTTTTCTGAAGTTGGTTTTAAAGCATGATGATTTCATATATCTATGTATATATTGTTGGAAAGAAAGGTTGTGCATATTGTGAATTTATGATATTGATTTTTATGTGTTTCTTGCCACTTAGACTTGAATTATTTTCATTACTACTGAGTTGGCGTACTCACATTACTCCCCGCACCCCTGTGTGCAGATTCAGGTGCAGATACCGAGCGTTAGCCAGCCATTCCATGCGGAGCCGGAGTTCGGGATATAGAGGCAGTTGTTTAGCGTCCGCAACATCTCTATTTTCCCTTCTTTTGTTATATCTAGCTATTCGTTCTGAGGTTTTGTATTATTATAGTAGACTTGTTGGTATATTTCTTAGATGCTCATGACATGTTGGCTCCGAGTTTTGGGTTTTGTTGGATTGTTTAACTGTTTATTGGCCTAATGTATTCAGTAAATTTATATGCTTTATGAAATACTTGAAATATATTTGGGATTTTGGAGAGAAGCTGTAAATATGTGATTATTGGCTAGCCTAGTTCCACGATAGGCTCCATCAAGACCGGTTTAGGATTTGGGGTTGTGACAAGTTGGTATCAAAGCCTAAGTTACCTAGGACTCAACAGTCGTGAGCAGGTTTAGTAGAGTCTCACGGATCGGTACGGAGACGTTTGTACTTATCTTCGAGAGGCTGCGGAACCCTTAGGAACAATCTCATTTTCTTGAATTCTGTCGTGCTATTGTTGTTGATTCCAGAAATCTAAACTTCTGTTGTTTTCTTCTCTCACAGATGGTGAGGGCTCGTGTTACTGATTAGGATGATCAGCCGCCAGCTAGACCAGCGAGAGGTCGAGGCCACGGTCGAGGCTGTGGTAGAGGTAGGGTCCAACCCGTGCAGTAGCCAGGGCAGTGCCAGTTGATCCCCCTATTGTTTAGGGTCAGATTCCCGCCAAAGATACTCCAGTGGGGCAGGCTCAGGCACCGGTAGTGCCTATTGTTATTCCAGGTCTTTAGGAGACCTTGGCCCTGATATTGACGGTGTGTACCACCCTTGCTGAGGCAGTTGCCACTACTTCACAAGCCGGGGGAGGCAGTCAGACTCCAGTTTCCTGGACACATGAGCAGGGTACTCAGGGCCATCAGATATCGGGGGTGGTTCTTAGCCAGGCCGTACTTTATTTGGTGCCCTCCCAGCTCAGAGTGCAGCTCGAGCACCACCAGTTCAGAGTTCTCTTGTGCATGAGTCTTCCAGTGGCCGTTATGGCGCCAGGGGTTTCTATCAGTCCCCGCCTACGGCACCAAGGAGTTGTTCTGAGTGTGAAGAGTTCGGGCACATGTGGAGGCAGTGTCCCCATTGTCCCGGTGGTTCTTCTTAGCAGAGGGTCCAGCCTTCGACTTCAGCTCCAGTTACTTCACCACCCGCCCAGGCAGCTAGGGGTGGTAGTCAGTCAGCTAGAGGCCTCCTTAGAGGGGGAGGTCGAGCAGGTGGAGGTCAGGCCCGTATATATGCATTTCCAGCTAGGCCAGATGTTATGGCCTCCGATGTAATGATCGCAGGTATTGTCTTAGTCTGTTGACGAGATGCTTTGGCTTTGTTTGACCCTGGTTCTACATATTCCTATGTTTCTTTATATTTTGCCCATTTTCCGAATATGCCCTGTGAATCTCTAGTTACGTTTGTTCATGTGTCGACTCCGGTGGGAGATACCGTTGTTGTGGACAGTGTGTATCGGTCGTGTATGATATCTATTGGGGGTCTGGAGACCCGAGTGGACCTACTGTCACTCAGCATGGTCAATTTTGATGTGATATGGGGCATGGATTGGTTATCTCTGTTTCATTCTATTCTTGATTATCACGCTAAGACCGTGACCTTAGCTATGCCAGGATGTCCGAGGGTTGAGTGGAGAGGTTCTTCTGAGTATATGCCTAGCAGGGTGATTTCCTACCTGAAGGCTCAGCGCATGATTGACAAAGGGTGTTTATCTTATCTGGCTTTTGTAAAGGATGTCAATGGTGAGACTCCCGCTATTGATTCGGTTCCCGTGGTCCGTGACTTTTCGGACGTATTTCCTGCAGACCTTCCAGGCATGCCACCTAACAGGGACATTGATTTTGGTATTGACTTGGTGTCAGGCACCCAGCCTATTTTTATTCAACCTTATCGTATGGAACCAGTGAAGCTAAAGGAGAGCAACTTCAGGAACTCCTAGATAAGGGGTTCATTCGGCCTAGTGTGTTACCTTTGGGTGCATCGGTGTTGTTCGTAAAGAAGAAGGATGGTTCTATGCGTATGTGTATTGATTATCGGTAGCTGAACAAAGTTACAGTGAAGAATCGATATCCCTTTCCTCGTATAGATGACTTGTTTGGTCAATTGCAGGGTTCCAGGGTATTTTCCAAGATTGACTTGCATTCTGGTTATCATCAGTTGAAGATTCGGGGGCCAGACATCCCGAAGACTGCTCTCAGGACTAGATATGGTCATTATGAGTTCCTGGTTATGTCATTTGGGCTGACCAATTCCCCAGCAGCCTTTATGCACTTGATGTACAATGTATTTTGGCCTTATCTAGATTCTTTCATCATCATGTTTATTGATGATATCTTGGTGTATTCCCGATCTCGGGAGGATCATGAGCAGCATTTGAGAGTTGTGCTTCAAACCTTGAGAGAGAAGAGATTGTAAGCAAAATTTTTGAAGTGTGAGCTCTAGCTTGATTCCGTAGTATTCTTGGGGCACGTGGTGTCCAGTGAGGGTATTCAGGTTGATCCGAAGAAGGTAGAGGTGGTGCAGAGCTGGCCTAGAGCGTCATCAGCTACTGAGATTCGCAGTTTCCTTGGTTTGGCAGGGTACTACCGCCATTTCGTAGAGGGGTTTTCATCTATTGCAGCACCTATAAAAAGACTGACCCAGAAGGGTGCTCAGTTCAGGTCGACTGAGGAGTGTGAGGAGAGCTTCCAAAAGCTCAAGTCAGCTTTGACTGCAGCGCCGGTATCGGTTTTGCCTACGGGTTCAGGTTCTTATACAGTTTATTGTAATGCCTCAAGAGTTGTCCTTGGAGCGATTTTGATGCAGGACGGTAGGGTGATTGCCTACGCGTCCAGGCAGTTGAAGGTGCACAAGAAGAATTATCCAGTGCACGGTCTTGAGCTAGCAGCTATTGTTCACGCCTTGAAGAGTTGGTGTCACTATTTGTATGGAGTGCATTGTGAGATTTTCACTGATCACCGTAGTTTGCAACATCTGCTTAAGCAGAAGAATCTAAATTTGAGACAGAGGAGGTGGTTGGAGCTTCTCAAGGATTATGACCTCACTATTTTATATCATCTGGGGAAGGCCAATGTAGTGGCTGATGCCCTGAGTCGCAGAGCAGAGAGTTTGGGGAGTCTAGCCTACCTTCCAGAAGTAAAGCGGACATTATACCTTGATTTTACGGCTTTAGCGGGTCAGTTGGTGAGATTGGATCTATCAGAGCCCCCGTGAGTATTAGCTTGTGTAGCCTACAGGTCTTCTCTTTACGATCAGATTAGAGCACGCCAGTATGGTGATCCACATTTGCTTGTTCTTTAGGACAGGGTCTCTCGAGGTGATGCCAGGGATGTGGTTATTGGTGATGATGTGGTCATGAGGATGCAGGGCCGGATTTGTGTGCCCAATGTAGATGGGCTTCGAGATTTGATTCTAATTGAGGCCCATAGTTCGCGGTATTCCATCCATCCAGGTGCCGCAAAGATGTATCAGGATTTGAGGCAGCATTATTGGTGGAGGCGGATGAAGAAAGATATTGTTGAGTTTGTGGCTCGGTGTTCCAACTGCCAGCAGGTCAAGTATGAGCACCAGAGACCAGGTGGATTGCTTCAGAGATTTGATATTCCAATGTGGAAGTGAGAGCGGATCACCATGGACTTCGTAGTTGGACTCCCACAGACTTCGAGGAGGTTTGATGATAAATGGGTTATTGTGGATCGGCTGACCAAGTCTGCGCACTTCATTCCTGTTGGTACTACTTATTCTTCGGAGTAGTTAGTTAAGATTTATATCAGGGAGATTGTCAGATTGCACGGAGTTCCAGTTTCTATCATTTCCGACAGAGATACTCAGTTCATATCTCATTTTTGGAGAGCTTTACAGAGAGAATTGGGTACTCAGGTCGAGTTGAGCACAACATTTAATCCTCATACCGATGGGCAGTCGGAGCGTACCATTAAGATTTTTGAAGATATGTTGCGTGCATGTGTCATTGATTTTGGGGGTTCATGGGACTAGTTTCTGCCACTAGCGGAGTTTGCATATAATAACAGCTAGCAGTCGAGTATCCAGATGGCTCCGTATGAGGCTTTATATGGTAGGAGGTACATATCTCCGGTTGGTTGGTTTGAGTCGGGCGAGGCTAGACTATTGGGCACAGACCTGGTTTGGGATGCGTTGGGTAAGTTAAAGTTGATTCAGGAGCGGCTTCGCACGGTGCAGTCTAGGAAGAAGAGCTATGCAGATCGGAAGGTCCGGGATGTGTCTTTCATGGTTGGAGATAAGGTGTTGCTGAAGGTGTCACCCATGAAGGGTGTTGTGCGGTTCGGGAAGAGGGGAAAGCTGAGTCCCATGTTCATTGGGCCATTTGAGGTGCTTCAGAGGATTGGGGAGGTGGCTTATAGACTTGACTTGCCTCCCAGCTTGGCGAGTATTCATCTGGTGTTCCATGTTTTGATGCTCTGAAAGTATGTTGGTGACCCGTCTCATGTTTTAGACTTCAGAACGGTTCAGCTCGAGGGTGATATGTCATATGAGGTAGAGCTAGTGACTATTTTGGGTCGAGAGGTCAGAAAACTGAGGTCTAAGGATATAGATTCAGTGAAGGTTCAGTGGAGAGGGCCGTCGGTTGAGGATGCCACCTGGGATACCGAGCGGGAGATGCGGGACAAATATCCTCAGTTATTCGAAACTCCAGGTATATTTCTAGACTCGTTCGAGGACGAACGTTTGTTTAAGAGGAGGAGGATGTAATGACCCAGTCGGTCGTTCTGTGAGATCAACCCCGTTTCTCCCATCTGCTTTATCATATATTGCTTAGCCTATTTATGTTGTGTTGGGTCAGTTGTTTTGGGTTCGGAGTGGTCATGGTGAGAATTGAGGCACTTAGTCTCTTAAAGCAACCTAATAGTTGAAAAAGTCAACTGAGAGTTGACTTATTCGTAAGTGACCTCGGAATGCAGATTTTATGGCTCGGATAGCTTCATTAGGTGATTTGGGACTTAGGATTGTGTTCAGAATGAATTTTTGATGTCCGGTGTAGAATTAGGCTTGAATTGGCGAAAGTTAGTTTTTGGCGATTTTTGGTCGCAGTGGAAAATAGGCTATCGGGGTCACAATGGGATTCTAGAAGTTGGAGCATGTTGGTAATGTCATTTTGGATATGTGTGCAAAATATCAGGTCAATTGGATGTGTTTTGGTTGGTTTCGGCATCATTGGCGAAATTTAGAAGTTTCAAAGTTCATAGGTTTGAATTTGATTTAATTTTGGTGTTTTCATGTTGTTTTTGGTGTTCTGAAGGCTCGACTAAGTTTGAATGATTCTATAGGGTGTTTTGGTATGTTAGGTTGGGGCCCCGAGTGGCTCGGGATTGATTTCGGATGGTAGGCAGGGGTTTGAACTTAGGAATTTTGCAGCAAATTGTTGCTGGTGTAAAGCTACTGGTGTGGCCGCACCTGCGGATGGGCAGCCGTAGGTGCGACGCCGCAGGTATGAAGGTCCATGCGCAGGTGCGAAAGGAGTCTAGGCAGGAGGAGTCCGCAGGTGCAATAATTTGGTCTGTTAGTGGGATTTCGCAGGTGCAAGGAAAGGCCCGCAGGTGCGGATTAGCTGGGCAGAACAATATAAAAGAGTGCCTCCGCGAAATTTTGGTTATTCTACCATTGTTTCATGCGGTTGGAGCTTATTTAAGGAAAAATTGAAGAAATATTTCGAGGGTCCTCAGTGGAGATAAGTTCCCGTATTATAAAATTTGTTTCTATGCTAATTTGTTCAGATTAGGCTTGTAAATTTGAAGGATTAAAGTAGAAAAAGTTTGGAAAAAAAATGGGAGGAGGTTTGGAAAATTATTTTGGAGATTTGGGTAGGCAATTGTGGTCCGATTGATATGTTCTTGGTATGTGTAGAATCGTGGGAGGACGAGGTTTCTAGTGATGTAAATTTTATTGAATTCCGAGACGTGGGTTTGGGGCTCGAGTTTGGCCAAATTTTGTGATTTTGTATAAATTGATAGTTTTCGATTGGCTTGTGTTCCTTTAGCGTATATTGATGATGTTAATCTGGTTTTGGTTAGATTCGGACAAATCGGGAACAAATTTGAGGGGCAAGATCATCGCGGACTAGTATTGTGGCCCGGTAAAGGTAAGTAATGGTTATAAATCTTATCCTCAGGGTATGAAACCCTGGACTTCATATTTCCCACTCTTTTTAGAATGGCGCACATGTCGGATGACGAGTATGTGGCGCACACTGATTTTTGGATTGGACTTGTCCTCTCCGTGGAAACTATTAAGTTGCGTATTTTACTCTAAATCATATGTTAAACTGTGTTCTAAAGACTATTGCTATATTTGGGCTATAAGCCATGTTTGGGGCCTTGTGCCAACTTGTTTAGACCCCTTGGGGGCTTCTTACTGCTATTTCCTCATTGTTTATTGATGATTTACACTCAGTCACATTGTGCTTACTGTTTTCGAAACTCGGGCTGGTTTATACTATTTTAAGATATAAAATGACGTTTTGGGTCGAGTACCCCGTTTTTACTGATACGTCCGAGGGCTTTTGAGAGGTTCTGACTGAGTGAGGTCGAGGGCCTGATTGTGAGGATATGATACGCCACGAGGTGGGTTTATATTAGCGCTTGGGCTGAAGGAGCCCCTCTGGAGTCTGTACACACCCCTAGTGAGCGCAGGTACCTACTGAGTGCTGAGTGTTGAGTGTCGAGTGATGAGTGATTGGGAGGCATGAGTGGCAGTAAGGTTACCCGAAGGGCTGATACTGAGTGGCTGTGAGGTGCTGAGTGATGTTCTGCCCGAGGGGCGATTTGTGACTCATGTTTTTGCCCGAGGGGCTACTTATGATTTATTTCATTTTTACACTAAATCTTTTGGTTTGAAATTGTTGAAAAGCACATTTTTCAAGGGATTTTTCTGAAATTGATTTTAAGGCATGATGATTTCATATATCTATGTATATATTGTTGGAAAGAAAGGTTGTGCATATTGTGAATTGATGATATTGATTTTTATGTGTTTCTTGCCGCTTAGACTTGATTTATTTTCATTACTACTGAGTTGGCATACTCACATTAATCCCAA
Source organism: Nicotiana paniculata (assembly GCA_005239505.1). Lineage (NCBI taxonomy): Eukaryota > Viridiplantae > Streptophyta > Magnoliopsida > Solanales > Solanaceae > Nicotiana > Nicotiana paniculata. Next base: position 10,122 of record ML317167.1, on the reverse strand, counting down.
CACCCCTGTGTGCAGATTCAGGTGCAGATACCGAGGGTTAGCTATTCATTCCGTGCGGAGCCGGAGTTTCAGATATAGAGGTAGTTGTTCAGTGTCCGCAGCATCTCTGTTTTCCCTTCTTTTGTTATATCTAGCTATTCGTTCTGAGGTTTTGTATTATAATAGTAGACTTGTTGGTATATTTCTTATATGCTCATGACATGTTGGCTCCGGGTTTTGGGGTTGGTTGGATTGTTTAACTGTTTATTGGCCTAATATATTCAGTAAATTTTATATACTTTATGAAATGCTTGAAATATATTTGGGGTTTTGGAGAGAAGCTGTAAATATGTGATTATTGGCTAGCCTAGTTCCACGATAGGCGCCATCACGGCCGGTTTAGGATTTGTGGTCGTGACACACATACCCCAAGAATGCCACAGAATCCAACCAGAACTCACACTTGGAGAACCTACCATATAGCTTCTGTTCTCCCGAAGTCTGGAGCACAACCTTCAAATGCTGCTCGTGCTCCCCCAGGCTACGTGAGTAAATCAAAATGTCATCAATGAAGACAATGACAAAGGAATCAATATATGGCTTGAACACCCTGTTCATCAAGTCCATAAATGATGTTGGGGCATTAGTTAAGCCAAAGGACATCACCAGGAACTCATAATGGCCATATCTCGTACTAAAAGGAGTCTTTGGAACATCTAAGGCCCGAATCTTCAACTGATGGTATCCCGATCTCAAATAAATCTTAAAAAACACCCTAGTACCCTGCAACTGGTCAAACAAATCATCTATGCGGGCAAAGGATACTTGTTCTTAATGGTGACCTTGTTCAACTGGTGGTAATCAATATACACCCGCATGGACCCATCCTTCTTCTTCAAGAATAGAACTGGAGCACCCCACGCCGATACACTCGGTCTGATTAACCCCTTAGCCAACAACACCTCAAGCTTCTCCTTCAACTCTTTCGGAGCCATACGGTACGGAGGAATAGATATAGGCTGGGTGCCTGGAGCTAAATCAATGTAGAAATCAATATCATGATCCGGAGGCATGCCCGAAAGGTCTGAAGGAAATACATTAGCAAACTCTCGAACAACTGGCACTGAATCAATCATTGGATACTCGGCGGTGGTGTCCCGTACATAAGAAAGATACGCCCACACCCCTTCTCGACCATGTGTCGAGTCTTCAGGAATGAAATAACCCGGATGGCTTCACCAATTGAGGAACCTCTCCACTCCAACCTAGGCGACTCGGGCATGGCTAACGTAACTGTCTTGGAATGGAAATCTAGCATGGCATGATAGGAAGATAGCCAACCCATGCCTAGAATAAACTCAAAATCAACCATGTCAAGGAAGATAGCCAACCCATGCCTAGAATAAACTCAAAATCAACCATGTCAAGAAATAGAAGGTTCGTTCGGGTCTCGAACCCACAAAATGAAATCACACAGAATCGATAAATCTGGTCTACTACCACAGAATCGCCCACGTGAGTGGACACATAAATAGGAGAACCCAAGGACTCACGAGGAATATCCAAAAAATGAGCAAATAAGACTGAAACATAGGAATAGGTGGATCCTGGATCAAATAACATTGATGCCTCTCTACCACATACTGAAATAATACATGTAATCACGACATCTGAGTCCACTGCATCTGATCTGGCCGGAATAGCATAGAATCTAGCTGGAGCACCGGAAGACTGAGCTCCGCCAGAATGAACAGGAGTTGGCTGAACTCCCCCTAACTGGCCTCCACCTCTAGGACGACCTCTGTCAACCTGTCCTCCACCTCTAGGTGGCCTAACGGCTGGTGCTGGACCCATAGGCTGATAACCCTGCTGCATTGCTTTTCCCTGAAACCTGGGACAATGCCTCTTCATATGACCTGGATCCCTATACTCATAACAACCTCCAGGTATCATAGCCTGCTACCCTCAAGAGGAACCCTGAATGGCTGGAGAGTGATTTGTACTCTCTGGCATATCACTGAAGTAGGGATTGGGGGATCTCGGATGACTGGAATAATCACTGGGTGAACTATGAATGGTTGGAGGGCGGTAGGAACGCTCTGTCATGGTGCTGAAATGAGGCCTCACTGGAACACCTCGAGGAGGTGGTGGGGGTGCTGAATATGGAGGCTGATAACCTCTACCAAACTGACCTTTGCCCCCAACTGGGCACCTCTGAAATCTCCGGAGAATCTGGATCTCTTGTCCTGCTGACCCTACTCTCTGCCTCTTGATCGATAGCCCTCAATCTGACGAGCTATCTCGACCACAAGCTGATAGGGAGTACCCATCTCTACCTCTTGAGCCATGGTGGCCCTAATACCTGGATGAAACCCAGCCACAAATATCTGCACTCTCTCAGCATCAGTAGGTAATATCATGAGTTCATGGTGAGACAACTCTAAAAATCTAGCCTCATAATTTGTCACTAACATCTGTCCCTGCTCCAGCTGCTCAAATTGATACCGCAGGTCTTCCCTCTCAGAGGGTGGGATATACCTGTCTAGAAACATCTGAGTGAACTGATCCCAAGTGATAGGAGGAGAATCTTCTGGCCTGCTGAGAATATAGGACTGTCGCCATCTGCGAGCTCTGCCCTCTAACTGGAAGGTAGTAAAGTCCACTCCATGGGACTCTAATATCCTCATATTGGGCAGCCTGTCCCTACACCTGTCAACAAAATCCTGGGCATCCTTGCCTCGCTCACCCCCGAAGACTGGAGGGTGCAATCGAGTTCATCTATCCAATAACTTTTGCGGATCGCCGTCCGTAGCTGGTCTAGGATCAGGTGCTGCTACTACAAGCTGGACCCCACCCATGGGCAGTGTACCCGGGATATGATGTAATGATGCTGCATGTCCTGCAGCCTAGGCGGTAGGATTCTGGGCCCCCCCTCCCGCCTGAGATGCGGTAGTATCTGCTGGAAATAAACTAGCCTGGGACATAGTGTCCATAAATCGCATCATACGGCCCATGATCTCCTGGAAGCCTGACGCCGTCATAAAGTCCACTGGAGCAGGATCTGCTAGGGGCACCTCACCCGGCTCCTCTATGGTAGGATCCTCTGGTGGTGGTGCAACTGTAATAGCTCTGGGAAGCCCTCGTCCCCTACCTCAGGCCGGTGCCCTCCCCCGGCCTCTGCCACGGCCTCAGAAAATGGGGGTAACGGCCCCTCCCAGGTCTGGAACATCGGATGCATACGTCCTCACCATATGTGAGAGAATAGAAGAATGAGATTTAGTAAACCCTCGACTGCAAGATGGAATAAAAATAAGGAAAGGTTTCCTAACACCCTATAGCCTCCTAAAGATAAATATAGACGTCTCTGTACCGATCTGCAAGACTTTACTGGGTTTTATCGTGACTCGTGAGACCTACGTCAACCTAGAGCTCTGATACCATGTTGTCACGACCCAAAAATACTAACTCAGGTCGTGATGGCACCCAACACCGGGGTTAGGCAAGCCAACACTCAGATTTCTAAGGATTTTCCCATATTTGATTAAACATCCCAACACGTGCCAAGATTTAAAGTTCAGAACATTAATTGAAAAGGATAATTAGCCCTTTTAACCAAAAATAGCCATAAGGAGGCGTGAGCCAATATATATACAAATCCGTAAACCATAATACCTCTGTGTGCCAGGAACTAGCGTCACAAGTCCTACGGGCATACTAACAGAATATAAAAAAGATATAATATAACTGTCTCATTGTCTGGAAGAAATAGACAGGAATAACAAAAGAAACCCCATGGTGCTTCCGAGGATCGTCAGGAGAAGCAGCTCACCGTGAAGTTAGGTCCAGTCTATACTCAGAATCGAGCTCAGGTCTGATAACCAGATGCACCAGCCTCAGAACCTGTACAATTAAGTACAAAAGCGTAGCATGAGTACATAAACAAATATGTACCCAGTGAGTATCCTGCCTAACCTCGAAGAAGTAGTGACGAGAGTTCAACTTGACACTCACTAAGTTCCAACAAAATTATTAAACAAGATATAATATCAATAATAGGCATACGAGGATGATGAAAACGGTAATATTAAAGATAACTATAATTCAAATAAATACTGGAAGTAAATAAACAATTAGTACTTAATTTTTTCCTTTTTAAAATATCTGCCACTCAATATCCATGAAAATCATTAACAATTTAGCATGCGCATACAGGATAAGGACAACCGGCCTGAGCCATCATAATAATCATATCTGTGAACTTCCGAGGGTCGAACGGCCCGAACCGTAATATATCTTTTAATCTCGTCGTGGCGTACGGCCCTCTCCCATGAGAGTGGGGGAAATAACACTCCGCTTGCGGAATGTAAATTGCGAAGCGGTCAGATGCACACACAATCCACACAATATTCTTCATAAATTACTTTTCAGTGAATAATTCCTTTAAAATTCTCAAATTCCATGATCTCAAGGGAAACAAGCGGCATATAACATTAATTCATCAAGCATATAGTTCATTTTAACGAAAAACACAAGGCATGGTGTAGGCATAACTACCCGGACATAACAATAATAGTCGCTACGTACAGACTCTCGCCACATTGTGCGTACGTAGCCCCCACAAATATTAGCACAAAGTCACTTAAATCACCTAGGGGGACAATTTCCTCTTACAAGGTTAGAAAAGAGATTCACCTCGTGTCGAACCTACTCTCCGGGTCAAGAATGCGCCCGAAACTCCAAAATCGACACCCAAGGACTCGAAACTAGCCAAATGCTATACAAATATATCAAATTATACTAAAAATTATGGAATTCTCCTATTTACTTAGTTATGTCACCTTACTTTGAAAAATCCTAAATACACCCCCGGGCCCACATGCTCGGACTCCGAAAATTTTCGAAGGAATCAATTACCCATAACCTAAGGATCAATAATATGTGATTTGTGTATGCTTTCATGGCTAATTAACGGGTAATTCCCTAAATTTTCATAAAGCCCTAGGTTACTACCCAAACCCTTGATTTTCACTAATTAGGTAGTTAATTTGATTAGGAATTCATGCATTAAACTAACATTAGGGTAATTCTCTTACCTTTTTAGTAGCTAGGTCGTTGAGCTCTTTCACAAGCTTTCAAGGTCTCTAATGGTGGAAGAAAATGGGGTGAAATGAAATAATCCTGTGTTTTAAAGAACTCATTGCCTATTGTGGTTACGCACCTGCGGTCTCGCACCTGCAGAAACGGGACAAGGGCCTGGGCTCGCACCTGCGGAGAGGAGCTCGCACCTGCGACTCCGCTTCTGCGGATGTTATCCGCAACTATGAGAAACGGGAAGCCTCACCTGAAGCTGCACGTGCGAGGCTGGGACCGCAGGAGCGATCCCGCACCTGCGACTGGGCAACCGCACCTACGGTCACACCAGAATAGGTGCACCAGCAATTGTTTCAGTTGGTTTTTTGGCCTCGTTTGGTGCCCGAGAGGCACCTGGGCCCACCCGAGCCCCCGTCCAAATATACCAACAAGTACCAAATAATAATACTGACTCGCTTGAGCCTTCAGAACACCCAAAACAATGCTAAAACTCAAAATCACACCTCAAAACCCCTAGAATCAAACTTAGGAACTTTAAGTTTCTTGAATTCGCTAACAATGCGCCGAACTGACCTATACTACTCGAAATGACCCCAAATTTTGTGAGAAAGTCATGAATGACATAACAGAACTATTCCCAGTCTCGGAATTCCATTTGGACCTCGATAACACAAAAACATGTCCCAAACCACAATATGAACTTAAGAAAACTCTTATTTCGTTATTGGGCGTCGAAACGCTCCCGGGTCATCCAAAACCCATTCCGAACATACGCCCGAGTTGAAATCATCATACAAATCTATCGGAACCGTCGAAACTCGATTTCCCGGTCGTTTACTCAAAATATTGACCGAAGTCAAACTTGGCCTTAAAGGTCAACCTTAAGGAACCAAGTGTTCCTATATCATTCTAAACACTTCCGAGTCTCGAACCACACATCCCCGAAAGTCATAGATCACAATAAGCCGCTATGGGAAGTTTCATTTAGGGGAACGGGGTTCGACAACGCAAAACGACCGGTCGGGTTGTTACAAGGAGAGTTTGCCTATTGGCAGGTACATTGTGTTTTGACTTGTGGGTATTTTTCTGTAAGATGATGGAGTATGAATGACGCATCAACTATTTGAGTAGAGGTGTTGAGATCGGGTACAAAAATTCTAGTATACAAGAGGTTCAGAGACTAAATGTTATCTTTGGAAGACTATTCCTTGATTACGACTTGTGAAGGAATGTGAAAGGATTGGGTGATTGATGGTATGTGTTATGTAAAGGTTGTTATGGGCTTGTGGAAGGTTATTTGCCTATTCGGGAATGATCGGAATCTAGTTTGGGAATTATTTGAGAGCCTAATAAGGATGTTTATTCTGTATCTGATCAAATTTGCTTGATTCTACGTAGTTGTTACCATATGTATATCATCAGGCGGAACAAATTCTATTCGTGCCCTAGTCTATGTTATGTGTTTCTCTCTTATGTTATGACGGATTATGAGGGTTACATGATTCTTCGCACGCATATTGTGATTCTGCGTATGCCTCATGGCATTGTGGGTGAGATGGCCTTTGTGATGTTGATTTTCTTATTGCACCATAGTTGTGCTTGTCTTTCTCAGTATTGTTTGTTCCTAATAATTTTTGCACGGTTATATTTCGTGCACTTTATTGCTATTGATGTTGACGCACATATGATCAGTGAGCCCGAGTATTATGGCTCGATAGATACCCTATATGGATTGATATGATAGGATCGGGTTGCACACCGCAACTGTATTGTGATGAAATGTAACTTCTGAGGTTTACTTCGTGTATTTTTTCCTTCATTTTGTTGAAATTAGTTCATAGGAAAATGTTAAAATTACCATGTCTACTTAACTTTCTTAGTAGCTTCTTATTTAACTTTATTACTATTATTTGTCATGTCTAAATTATTACTTATTGGTGTACTGGACCGCTCTGTGTGGGGCTCCATATGGTTTTGGGCGAGACTTGTCGGTTGGGCTGCTTGTATTGGCTGAGATGAGGTTTATAGACTTGAGATTTGCACTATTGTATGGCAATAAAGAACGTTTGGATGAATGATACTATATTTCTTATGGGGATTTGGGAAATGGCCCTGGTCGGACGAGCGAGCTTCTTGGATTATTGATTAGATGAGTGGTTAAGAGATTATGCGTGTATCTTTCATCATCTGCAGTGTATGGAGGTTTTGAAAGGAGTACTAATCGACATGGGGTTTACTACCAACACCAAATTTGGTTTTGGGCAGCCATGGAGGTTAGCAGTTACTGCTGTGAGTATCTGAGTGATGAAGTATATCATGTGAATACATCTTGGGTTATGGTTCTAAGTTAATACAGCTTGCTCAGACATATACATGTTTAGATGCGAGATTCAGGCCTTGTAAGGAATTCCAGAAGTTGGAAATTTGGGTTCTAAGGCTTATGAGCTAAGGTTGAAGTAAGAATCTCCAGTTATGTTATGTTGGAAAGATTATATCGAGCAGGGTGACGTGGGATCACCCCCGAGTACGTGCATGGTAAGATTACACTGTGATTTGATAGCCTTAGAACCACTCCTGGCACGTTCGAGGATGAATGTATGTTTAATGGGGGAGGATGTAACGACCCGACCGATCGTTATGAGCATTTGCATATCTGTTCAGCTGTTCAAAGTTTTGAGTAGCCTTATATGACATGTCGTTACGTAGAACTTGCATTTTAATTGCTGTCATTGACTTGTCATGGATTGGTTATTCTATTATTGATGTGTTAGAGTCGATAGGCTTGAAATCAGAATGGAATGAGAATTCAGTAACTTAGTCTTTAAAGATAGCTTTATAATGGGAAAAGTCAACTGAGAGTTGACTTATTGGGAAACGACCTCGGAATGCGGATATTAGGGCTCGGATAGCTTCGGCAGGTGATTTGGGACTTAGGAGTGTGTTAAGAATATTTTTGTGATGTCCGGTCTAGAATTAGGCTTGAATTGGCGAAAGTTAATTTTTGGTGATTTCCGGTCGGCAATGGAAAATGGGCTATCTGGGTCGGAATGGAATTCCGGAAGTTGGAACAGGTTCGTAATGTCATTTTGGATATGTCTGCAATATTTCAGGTCAATCAGAGTTGTTTTGGATAGTTTCGACATCGTTGGAGGACATTAGAAATTTCAAAATTCATAGGCTCGATTTCGATGTGTTTTTGAGATTTTGATGTTTCGGAGGCTCGACTATGTTTGAATGATCATATATGATGTGCTGGTATGTTTGGTTGGGGTCCCGAGGAGCTCGGGATGGTTTCAAATGGTTAACGGGGAGTTTGGAATGATTTTGTCACTACTGATGTTCTGTTGCTGGTGTTTTCGCACCTGCGGATGGGGAGCCGCAGGGGCGGTTCCGCAGGAGTGGATGTGGCACCGCAGGTGCGGAAGTTGGCTAAGTGAGGGGATTTTCGTAGGTGCGAGGTAATTGCCGCACCTGCGAGGCCGCAGGTGCGGGAGGTCGATCGCAGGTGCGGAAGTTAGGGTCCTTGGAATTTTCCGCAGGTGCGCACCTGGGATCCGCATGTGCGAGTAAGTAGTTGCAGGTGCAGACCCACTGGACAGAAAGTATAAAAACGTGCCTTCGCGAATTTTAGCTATTTTTCTCAATATTTCATCCGGGTTTGAAGCTTTTGGAAGGGCTTTGAAGAGGGGATTCGATAGTTCTTCATTGAGGTAAGGTTTTTGGATTCTAAACTCGTTTATATGTGATTAAAGGTCGGATTTATGGTGAAAAATTAGGGAAAAATCAGTGCAAATTGAGTAATTAGGGCTTGGGGAGCTAAACACTAGAAGATCTAGATGAAACAAGCTAATAAGAAAACAATTGAAAATAACAGATAAATCAAAAACATAAAAAACTACAAAAAATAAGAAAGAAATTAAAAAAGCTATACCCAGAATATGAACATCTAAACCAAACAAGGACAAATAATTATAGATTAGAAATATTGATAAATAAAATATCAAAAACAGAGTACAAACTCATTAAAATCTTAAAAAACAACTATGAATAATTACAAAAACAGAGAAAAACTTCTTGGAGAAATTAATGAAATAAGTTATGAAATAGAATATAGACAAAGTAGACTAAACGAAAATATATTTGCAGAAGTATGTAAGAAATCTATAGTAAAACAAATAAAAGTTATATTAAAATTACAAATAAGATTACAACATTTAGAATATAAACTCCATACGATTTATAATGAATAAAGAAGAATTTGCCATAGACAAAAAAATATATGAAAATTCAGATGGTTTACAGATAAAAATAGTATTTACAAACCTAGGACGAAGATATAAAAAGGTAGGAAATACCTTAAACCTAATGTTAGAGAAAGAAAGTGTAAAGTTAGAGGACGGATTAACAGCTATGGTAAAAATAGCAAAAGAAAATGAAGAAATAGATAGAAAATTAGAAATCGAAAAAATAAAGATACAAGCAAAGAAAGAAGTTGAGAAAATAGAAGAAACTAAGAATAAAAAAATACAAGAATTAGAAAAAGAATTAGAAAAACTAAAAGAATTATATGCCATTAAACAAATGGAAGAACAAAAATAATTAGAAAAGGAACAAGAAATGAGGTTAACAACAGAAATAGAAAAATTTAAAGAAATATTACAATTAAAAGAAACTAACAAAGAATTAAGAATAGAAGAAATAAATGATGGAAGTAATACATATACTGATATAGAAGAAAAATACTCAGAAACTAGTGAAACATATATAGAAATATTAGAAGAAATAAATAAAATAACAAACCCAGAAGTTAATACAGGAAACATAAAGAAAGAAGATAAACCAAGTACGTCAAGATCTAGAAGCCCAAAACCGAGATCAGAATATAAATCATATAGTTATGAATCATATGATAGAAATCAAACATTATGGAAAACGATTAAATAATAAATGGACACCAAAACCGATAAGTGAACAATATAATTTCTTAGGCCTAGACTGTGTCGAAGATGTAAATAAAACAATACAATTATGGATGGGATATATATCAAAACA
>ML317166.1:28440-47926 GCA_005239505.1 Nicotiana paniculata | reverse complement strand
AGTGAGATACAATAGAGACCCAATCATCCCTCTATATAGCTTATGATCAACAGATGAACCAGGTTCATCCATATCCAATTTTGTAGTTGTGGCTATGGGAGTGTATTTCTTTTGAGTCTTCTATTTTAAACTTCTTGAGAAATTCTTTCACATACTTTTGTTGGTGGATCATTGTTCCATTTTGGTTTTGCTTAATTTTCAAGCCTAAGAAAAAGTTTAGCTCACCCATCATGCTCATCTCAAACTCACTTCGCATTAGCATAGAAACTTCCTTGCTCAATTTCTCAGAAGTCGCTCCAAATATGATATCATCCATATATATTTGCACAACCAGAAGATCCTTACCTTTTTCCCTTAAGAACAAGGTACTATCAATTTTGCCTCGTTTGTACCCATGTTCTAGCAGGAATTTTGATAATCTTTCGTACCATGCTCTTGGTGCCTGTTTGAGACCATATAGAGCCTTGTCGAGTTTGTATACGTGGTCAGGTGATTCCTTGCTTTCAAAGCCTGGAGGCTGCTTGACAAATACATTTTCCTTCAGATAGCCATTTAGAAAGGTACTCTTATCATCCATCTGATGAAGAGTGAATTCCATGTGTGCAACAAATGCTATAAGAAGTCTGATTGCCTCCAGTCTTGCCACAAGGGCAAAGGTCTCATCATAGTCAATTCCTTATTCTTGACTATATCCTTGAACAACTAATCTTGCCTTATTCCTTGTGACAGTTCCATCCTCATCGAGCTTGTTCCTGAAGACCCACTTGGTGCTAATTACTGATCTGTCTAGTGGCATGGGTACCAAGTGCCATACTTGACTTCTTTCAAACTGATTCAGCTCTTCTTGCATGGCATTTACCCAATCAGCATCTTGTAGGGCTTCCCCAATGTTATTTGGTTCGATCATGGATAGAAAGGCATCAAACGCGCACAAAATTTTCAAGGATGATGTTGTTTTGATTCCGGATGCCAAATCTGTTATGATGTTCTCAAGAGGGTGAGAACTTTGATATATGTGTGGCTTAAGTACCAGCTGTTCATTCCTAGATGATTCCATGGTGTCTTGTTGCTGTAGAGCAGGATCAAGGCCAGGTTACATATGTTGATTCCCCCTGTCATGATGCTTGGGTAGTTGAACCTGGTCCATCACTTGTTCCACCTTTCATGCTTGCTTCAGTGTGATCACTACTTCTTACCAGTCCAAGCTCCCCATCTTCAGGTTCCAATCTCTCAGCAAGAATGTTAGTTTTATCAACGACAACATGTATTATGTTAGTTTTATCAACGACAACATGTATACTTTCTTCTACACACATAGTTCTTTTATTATACACTTTATAAGCTTTACTATGTGATGAATATCCCAAGAATACTCCCTCATCACTTCTAGGGTCAAATTTTCCTAGGGAATCTTTGCCATTATTATGTACAAAACACTTGCATCCAAAAGCCCTAAAGTGGGATATGTTGGGCTTTCTCCCTTTTCATAGGGAGTTTTCTCTACCAGAGGTCTGGTCATGCATCTATTGATTATGTAACAAGCAGTATTTATTGCTTCAGCCCAGAAGCTGTGAGGTAGTTTACTAGATAGGAGCATGGTTCTTGCCATGTCTTCAAGAGTTCTGTTTTTCCTTTCAACAACCCCATTTTGCTGTGGGGTTCTAGGAGCAGAAAAGTTATGATTAACACCATGTTCATCACAGAACTCAGCAAACTTAGCATTCTCAAATTCAGTACCATGGTCAGATCTTATTGATGTCAGTTGATGTCCTAATTGATTTTGACTTTTCTTGACAAATGAGGTGAACGTATCAAATGCTTCATCCTTAAATGCCAGGAATAAGGTCCAAGTGAACCTTGAATAATCATCAACTAGCACCATCACATATCTCTTACCACCTCTACTCAGAGTTCTCATAGGACCACATAGATCCATATGAACCAGTTCCAACGTCCTGGTGGTACTGACTATTTTCTTACTTTTGAAAGAGGACTTTACCTGCTTCCCCCTGGCACATGCCTCACAAACTTTTTCCTCCTTGAACTTAATGTTAGGAAGTCTTACCACTAAGTCCTTAGAGACTAGTTTGTTAAGCTAAGTTAGACTCGCATGACCAAGTCGTTTGTACCACAGGAGGGGATCACTATCCAACACACTTAGGCAAGTGAGTTCATTTTCAGACAGTGTGGACAAGTCTATGACATAGATGTTATTCATTCTTTTACCCTGCAAAACAATCTTGTCAGTAAGCGTGTTAATCACAAAGCATTTTGTGGAAGTAAAAGCAACTAGGTTACCTTTGTCACACAGTTGTGATACACTGATCAGGCTATATTTCAAGTCATCTATTAGATACACATGTTCAATGGATCGTGTGTCATCCCTACCTACCTTACCAACCACAATAATTTCACCTTTTTTCCGTTTCCAAAGGAGACATTTCCTCCTTTGAGACTTTCAAGTGAAAGGAACTGTTCCATGTTCCCAGTCATATGCTTTGAGCAGCCACTATCCAAATACCAAATTTGGCTGCCTCCTCTCACTTGAACCTACAAAAGAATCAGGGGTTAGTTTTAAGAACCCAAACTAGTTTGGGTCCTTTTCTATGAGAGAATGGATGAATCAAATTTTTCCTGGCCCAATTTGGTAGCCAGTTTTTCCTTTTTATAAACCTCTCATTTTTTCGATTGGCCTGCTCTTTTGCAGTACACTCATATTTTTAGTGTTCATTCTTACCACAATGGGTGAAGATTTTATTCGTGAGATACTTGCTTTTGGGATCCCACTTGGGCAATTGACTTCCAAAGCCAATCCCTCTCTTGTTGCTACTATGATTCTCTTGAAGCCATATCAGGGCATCAGAGGATTTATTCCATTTACAAGTTCGATCTAATTCATGTTTGACTTTGCCAAGTTCTTCATTAAGAGTTCTTATCTGTTCATCCTTGGCATACATCTTATCTTTTAGTTTTCCCACGTTTTCTTCTAACATGATATGAGAATAATCAACAACCTTTTTACTGGATCCTAGCTTTAGCTTTAAGTTTTCAGATTTTAGTTCTAGAATCTCAGTTTCAAGTGGATGAACCTGGTTCAACAAGTCAGTGTTTTTCTTTTCAGATTCACTGACTCTGATTTCCAGGTTCATGCACTTTGCTTTTAGCATTGCACATTCTTTAGATAGTTGATCCTTCTCTTTGGTTGTTTCCTCAGAATCATCTATGAAATCAAGTAGCAACTCAGAGAGTTTTTCCTTAGATAGGAACTTTACTTTGTTTTTAAGATGGGAGATACTTACCTCTAGTTCTTCATGTGATTCCTCATCAGATTCTCCAATTTCCATGAGCGCCTGATCTTCAGTCTCCCATCTTCTGATTCCAACCATAGCCTTTGTTGTGGTTTTCTTGGGTTAGACCTGTTCCTTCTTTCATATATCTCCTTTTTCCGTTCTACTTCCCACTGAGGACAGTTTTTGATGAGATGGTCAGTCTTACCACATTTATAGCATCCCACGTTGGTTGTCCTTTATGGAGATTTTGCTTTGTTATAGTTTCCTCCTCTAGAGATGCCCTTCTTCCTCGTGAGAAAGTTTCTGAATTATTTGGTGATCATGGCCATCTCATCATCCTCCAGATCTGCTCCTTCAGTGATTCTTAGTGCTAGACTCATCTCCTTATTTGGACCATCCATCTTCATTGTCTGCCTTCTCAGTTCATAGGCAGTGAGGTTTCCAATCAGCTCATCCAATCTCAGGGTTTCCATATTTTTGGATTCCTGGATAGCAGTGATTTTGCTTTCCCAGGAAATAGGCAAGACCCTTGTTAGGATCTTCTCAACCCTGTACTCTTCAAGAATGACTCTTCCAGGAGGCTTCAGTTCATTAGTCAAGGTTGTGGACCTTGTGTACATCTCTTGGATAGTCTCTCCTTCTTTCATAGTGAAGTTTTCATACTGAGAGTATAGTAGAGTACCTCTTGACCTTTTTACCTGAGGTGTTCCTTCAAGGGATAATTTNTCTTCTCCCATTTCTTTAGATCCTCAGCAGTGCAATCAGCTCTTGTCTTTGGTATATCTATACCTTCAGCAGTCTTCATCATGGTGGCTAGAGGACCATTAGTGACTATGTCCCAGAGTTCATAGTCTTCTCCAATTAAGTGATCCTTCATCCTATTTTTTCACCATGAGTAGTACTGGCCATTGAAGAGCGGTGGCCTTGCAGTTGATTGACCATCCCAATTTTCAGGTGGTAGAATCTTGATCTTATCCAAGGTGTTATCCTTTCAAGGATAACCTGCTCTGATACCAATTGATGTTTTAGACCTCAATACCACACAAGAAGATAGGTTACTTTGTTTGGTACCCAATTTTTGAGTGCTGTCTCAGTAGAAGAACCTGGTTCTTCTCGGTGTTCCAACTACTACTGTTGCGGAATAATAAAAAGCAGTAAAGTAAAAACACAGAGATTTTTACGTGGAAAACACCTGGCTCAATAGGTGAAAAAACCACGACCTACTCCTCAGTAGGATTTGCTCAACTCTTCACTAAAAACTCTGAGCCAAACGGACTTAAAAAATAAACTCTTTTTGTAATCCTAGGACTAACTCTAATCCTTTGTAATAACTAGCCCTTAGCTAATTTCTACACACCTCAAGTTAACTCTAACTTGAACAATATGTACCTATTACAATTGCTTCTATGAAAGCTGAAAGATACAATATTAAAAACTCCTACTACAATCAACTAGACTCAATAATCAATCTGATGAAACTGGTTCTTCTAGTTGAACTGTAGCCTTTGCATCGCACAATGATTCTGTTAGCAAAATAACTCTGAGAATTTTGCTTTCAGATTTTGATTCACTTCAGCTTTGTGCGTGCTAAATTCTAACAGAAATACATCAAGTATTTATAGAGTCAGTCGTTGAGCTTGTCTTCCAATTCCAGTTCAACTCTACCTGGGTGAACTAATTCGAACCAAACTTAACTTCCTTTCTTTTGTTACTTTCCTTCCTGAATTCGACTTCAATTAATCAGATAAGTTTGTAGTCTTTTCGCATTAGGAGAAAATCTCTTGGTACATTGATATTTCATATTCAAAACATCTCCTAAGCATATACGGTTCATGTGCCAGTTCGTCAGTTCACGATGTGTGCTCTGATGGACCTGGTTCAACTGGTCAGCCTTTTGTCAATCTTCAAAACTATGTAGTGACATGGGTCGACATTATGTAAGCAAGAAATTACTAGATGCTGAAACTAGATATCCACATCTAGAAAAGTTAGCCTTAGCTCTAATCATGACATCTAGAAAATTAAGGCCATAATTTCAATGTCCTCCAATCACAGTTGTGACCTCGTATCCATTAAGAAACATATTGCATCAACAAGAACTATCAGGAAGATTAGCCAAGTGGGCCATAGAATTAAGTGAGCATGAAATAATATATCAGCCTAGGACTGCAATCAAGTCTCAGATCTTAGCTGATTTTGTCGCTGACTTTAGTAATAGCATTTTCCCTGAAGTGGAAAAAGAGTTACAACTCTTCAACGGTGCTAATTCGGGTCTATGGACCCTATTTACCGATGGATCTTCCAATATAAAAGGTGTCGGCTTAGGCATAGTCTTAATATCACCCGCGGGTGAAAAGATACGACAGACCATCAAATGTTATCCTATAACTAACAATGAAGCAGAGTACGAAGCTGTTATTGCAGGATTAGAACTCGCACAAGAGCTTTCAATCGAGCAAATCGAAATCAAAAGCGACTCCCAACTGGTAGTAAATCAGATGCAGGGAACTTACATCGCTCGAGAAACTCAGATGCAAAAATATCTGGAAAAGGCACGAGAGCTCGTGTGACAATTCAAAACATGGAAGGTAGTACAAATACCCAGAGAGGAAAATGCAGAAGCAGATGCATTATCTAACCTCGCAGCAGTTGCGGAAGTAACAAACACAGACAATGCAATTGTCATTCATCTATTCCATTCAGCGATCGACCAGGGTAGAAATAAGGTAACTTCAACAATTTAACCTGCGATTGGAGAAACAAAATCCTGAATTTTTTGCAGAATGGCACCGTACCTGAAGACACGAAAACAGCTCAAGCACTTCACCGTAAAGCTGCACGGTACTGCCTCATTCGCAACTCATTATATCACAAGATGTCAGGGCCCCTGGAAAAATGCCTCGGACCTAACCAAACGGAGTTGTGATTAAAGAAGTCCACGAAAGACACTGTGGAAATCACTCAGGGGAGAGATCCTTAGTAAAAACCCTAATCAGAGCTGGATACTATTGGCCTAAGATGGAAGAAGGTGCCAAAGGGTTGCCAATAACATGCATCGACCAGCGGAATTATTGCATCCAATAATATCCCCATGGCCCTTCATGAAATAGGGTATGGACATAATGGGACCTCTTCCCACAGCTAAAGGACATGTACAATTTTTGCTCGTGCTAACCGACTATTTTACAAAATGGGTAGAGGAAGAAGCATTCAAACATGTGCAAGAAAAGGAAGTTTAAAGTTTCTTATGGCGAAACATAATATGCCGCTTTGGGATACCAAAGGAGATAGTGTCCCACAATTCATAGGCTCGCAAATCACAGAATTCTTCGAAACCTGGATAATTAAACGGATCACTTCAACGCCATACAATCCCGTGGCTAATGGTCAGGCTGAGTCAACTAATAAAGTCATCATCAACAATCTAAAGAAGCATCTAGATAGAGCCAAAGGAAACTGGCCTGATGAGTTACCAGCGGTACTATGGTCATACAGAACAACTTTAAAAACAGCCATGGGAGAAACTCCGTTCGTACTTGTCTATGGCTCAGAAGACTTAATACCTATGGAGATTGGCGAACCAAGCGTAAGGTTTACAACAGCCACTGAGGAAGCAAACGACGAATTGAGGACCAATCTGGACTTGCTCGAACCACGGAGAGAAACAACATATGGATGGCAGCTCAAAAACAAATTGAGAAGGACCCTACAAAGTCCGAGGCATAGCTGGGAAGGGTGCCTACGAGCTTGAAGCTATGGACGGCAGAATCCTACCAACAAGTTGGAATGCCATCCACTTGAAGAAGTACTACTTCTAAGGAAAAGAAGTTGATACCCCCGGTCAGGTATCACACGTTCGATTTTATTTTGAACATTTAAAATTTTACTAACCTTTTTAGATGATAGGCATAAAGTTAACCCATCACCAGATGATGATATTAGACTTGCAAAGACGCGAGGAAGTAACTAAATTCCCGGTCTAGGGTTACACTTTCTGATGGACGTTTTAAAGGGTTAAGAAGCCATCATCTAAAAACTATACACCTTCGAGTCCTGTATGTTTTTCCTTTTCAGGAAAAGGACCACAAGGAAGGAATAGTCAAGTGCTCGAGATTTCATTCTTCAAAGCTCAAACACTTGGGGGACTATACAATATGGAAGGCAAAGACGAAGCAAAAAAAGAATATCAAAAAAGTCAAAGCTCGAAGCTTGAAGATCCATCTACCCAACAAGTCAAGTGATACGAGCAAAACCGAAAGAGCCGAAGACTCAAACACAAAGCCTAATCCAAAAGAAACCTTCGAATATGTTCAGGATAAAAGGCAAAATGTTAGCTGCAAGGAAGAAATGCGCATCTTTGTACTTATTCAAAAGGTCAGACTGTTGTAACTAAAAACAATTACAAAATCTTTGTACTCATATAACTATTATCAAATAAAACAGTTACGGATGTAAGAGCATTTCTCTCATGTTTATTGAAAACTTTTATAAAACAAAAACAGTTACGGGTGAAAACCCCAACTTGAATAAAAACTGTTAAGAACGAAAAACAATTGCTCTCTTGTATTAACTCAAAAAAACTGTTACATACGAAAAACAGTTACGAAATACAAGCGTATATCCAATCTGTTAAAATAAAACGGTTGCAACATGAGTTTTAGACGATAATCAAACACACATAAAATATTGTGAAAGTTCAAACAAAAAAAAAAGATTTCCTCAGAAACATTTTTAAAANACTTATACTTAGCCGTATAGAGTTTTTTATACATTGAGGTGCCCCTAAGTTGTCATTTGGGGACTTTAAAGAGATCCAAATTTACCCCCGATGGGACTGGGGGTAACCACCAATTGAGACAAAGAAAAAAGAGGAGGAACCAACTTCTTAAACTTCATCAAGAGGGGGGTTGACTTCACTAGCAGAAGGAGCAGGATCGGCTTGGGACAAAGAGACTTGAGCAACAAGAGCCTCACCTTCACGTGAAGAGAGATTCTGACCTTGTTGAGCCTTCTCAATAGACACATTGATTTTTGCAATTTCAGCATTAAGGTCGAAATTCTCTCGGTTCATTTCAGTCAATGTGTCGAGGCGAGAGTTCATATACGCCCAACTAACATCGACAACTGCCCTGTCTTCAAGAGCTTCGTAATCCTTCTCCCATAGCATAACTTCAGCTCTTAGTTCATCCCTCTCAGTCACAGCAACATCATTAGAGGCCCTTAAAGGAGCAAAAGACCTTTCCAGGAATTGAAATTTCTCCAAAGAGTTGCAGAGATCCTCCTGGGTCTGAGTAAGAGATTGCACTAGTTCGCCCGAATTCTCCTCCTTTTGGTCTAGTAAGGCCTTCAAACTCCTGACCTCTTCAGAGGCACGAGACAGCTGCTCCGTGAATGAGGACTCTAGGACGCTCTTATCCTTGTATGCCTAATCAGAGGATGCCTTCTCCACAGCCAACTCTGCCATCATGACCCTCATTTGCTGCTCCAAGGTACATTTTTCTTCTTCTACAACCTCCGTGTCGAGCCTTAAGCTTTCATACTGTTCCTTCCAGTTACCTGCTTCAGCATGCCACTCCTTTACTTCTTGCTCCATATGAGAAATCCTTTTCATAAGCTCCGTGCCAATAAGATTGATCTGCAAAAGAAAGCCAATTAGATATGGTAAATACATGTACAAGAATGAACACAAGAAAATGCATTCTACCTTTAGAGAAGTATGCACCATTTCATTAGCCCATGTAAGGGAACTGTGGTTGTCCAACTTAGCTCTCTCTGTCGGGCATATCAACGGTTTTAACCACACATCAGGCTGACCAGACTTTTTTAAGAGACTACCCTCTGCTGGAACTTCTATCATCACTTGCATCATCTCTCTACTAGAAGACCCTACTTCTGTAACAGAAGGCACGGAAGAAGGTAGAGATGCAGGAGCCACGGGCGAGGAAGTCTAAGGGGCCGAAAAAGACACGGGAGAGGGAGCAACGACAAGACCAGAGATAGCCACGGGAGCAGGAGAAATAACTGGAACAGTTAAAGGGAGTTCTCTAAGAGAAGGAGAGAAAATAGCCAAGGGAGCTTCATCAGCAACAGAACCAAAGCCTTCACGGAACAATTGGCCAACAGATTCACGCACGGGAGATGGAGTAGCATCCTTGGAGGCAGAAAGTCCAAATTCAGGCAATGAAGGATCAATGACAGGTGTAGACTCATTGTCTGAGACTTCCTTCATTCTATGTGACCTATGGACCAAAGTGCCCTCCTCTTACTCCTCTTCTCCCGAGGTCCTTGAGCAACCTGCTTTTCTCTTTGATGAAGAAGAGCCTGAAATGATCTCCTGGGCCTGAGCCAGGGATAACTTGGGAACAAATGCGGATGTAGAAAATCCAAAAGCAGGAAAATATGCCAAAAAGAAAGGGTTAAATAATGCTCAAAGGAATAAACAAGTACAAACAAAAACTTCACTTACCATGAGTCTTAACTCTCCAACCAAACCTCTCAGAGAGTTACTTCCATGAACGTTATTCTAACGGAGCGATTAACAAAAGCTTTTCTACCTAATCTCTGAAACAGGAGACATTCTCGACGGTTCCGATGATTGCTGCAAAAAGAAGAAACAACTGCAATATTGATAAAATA
The DNA here is from genome assembly GCA_005239505.1 of Nicotiana paniculata. Taxonomy (NCBI): domain Eukaryota; kingdom Viridiplantae; phylum Streptophyta; class Magnoliopsida; order Solanales; family Solanaceae; genus Nicotiana; species Nicotiana paniculata. Next base: position 38,000 of record ML317166.1, on the reverse strand, counting down.
TTTAAAGCAAAAAGCAAGGAATATGAGCAAAAATGTACTCACGTGCAAAATTCCACTTCTCAGGGAAGGGAAGATTCTCTTCACCTACTAAACCAGCAGTAGGAACAGTAACATACCGAAGAAACCAACCTCGATCCTTATCATCTTCAGAAGTCACTGACATCCTTTTACTCCTAGCAGCTAGGGTAAAAATTCCCTGATGGAACAACATTAGGGAATAGAGGTGAATAAGATGATGAAAGGTAAAGGGGATCGAAGCTAAAGTAGCCAAATATCTAAGACATGCAACGACTCGCCATACAAGAGGACCGACTTGTCCCAAGCAAATTTTGAAAAATCAACAGAACTCGATGGTTACTGGGTCGATGGGAGGCTTGAATACTAATGTAAAGGTATAGGTATAAACAAAAGAATGCCTCGTCTTGTAAGACGTTATTCTTTGATTACTGTTTGGAACGATTACGGGGAAATAGGAACTCCAATAACAGTCCATGCGTATAAGAGGAATTAAACCTTCAGTGAGTTGGGTAGGGTACTTGTCAACACTATCAAGAGACGACAATGAAGAAACCCGATCTCTAAGGGACTGACTATCCCTAGCAAAGGTGAACTCCGCAGGTACTATTTCGTCAACCCTCGATTCACGCAAAGGTTCGTGACGTTCTCTACCTTTGGATGAAGATCTATAAGCCCTAGCCCTCGGAGAATTAAAGACCTAGAAGAGGGAGGAGAAGTAATTTGAGAAGAGGAAGAACCCCTTGAAGGAGTAGAACCTAAACTCCTCAACCTTCCGCCTCTCCTACTCCGTGTTGGAGCAGAAGAGGGAGTCAACTCATCAATGTTTATGACTCTCTTAGATTGTATTGAAGAAGACATATCTACAAAGGCAAGGAAAAATATCTTCACAAATAAAGTTTAAAAGTTAGAAGTTTTTCGTGAAAGAGAAGAAAAAGGGGTATTTATACATGAAGACAACCGTCAAAAAATGGAAAAAACAATGATGTGAAAGCCATAATTGAAGATGTCACTTCATGACTGATGCATCCCCAAGGAAGCCTAAAAGACACTGAACAATTACAGAACCAACCCGGGAATGCCACGTGGCATAAGCATTAAATGAAAGTGACAAGAGACGTTTACGTACAGAAAAATATGCAATGATTCGAGTTAAGCGGTGACAAAATATTCCTGCCATAAATGAGTGTCCACTTACCAAATATTTAATTGATAAATATATGGTAAGTGGGGGGACTATCTGTATTGGTAAAAAAGAGTTTCACACGTGTAATAAATCTTGATGACTCAGCAGTCTACGTGGAGCAATGAAGATACGACAACTGGAAGAGACTCTATGAAGAGGTATGAGGCAAAGAGGCACGGCAAATCACACCCACGGGTTAATTAGCTACGGAAGTCTCAACCTGATTGAGAAGATGAAGAGACACGGTCAAAATGTATATGGATAGAATAAGGGGTAGATTCAGAGATCTTCAAATTAGTGATCCACACGTTACACAACATTCATGCAACAATTGCGGTTGATCATTATAACGTTACATTAATGTCATAAATAGTCATTAATGCTCAATCACTGAAAAGAGTAGATGTTACATTAGGAGATTCCCTATATAAGGGAGTAAAATATAACCTATAAGAACACATTCGAACTACTATTTCAATACATTTACTTTTTGTGCATCTTACTACTTTCCATTTACGAGTTTACTTACAATTATTAGCTTATTATTTGGTTATCAGAAACCCGTGTTCTTCTTAAAATAGCTTTGGGCAAAGAATCCAATTCTTTGGTTAAACAGTAAATTGCTTGAGCTCTAATACTCCTATCTATGGTGTTTCCCCATTATTTTATCATCTAATCAATGGAATTTAGGGGTAAAAATGAGGGGTTAGGGCTTGGGATTTTGGAGAGTTTGATTTGGGGATTTGAGAAACCAAATGATATCGGATTCCGATAAATTTTCTATGTATGGACTCGTGAGTGAATGAACTTTCAATTTTTGTAAATTTTTTCAAATTTTGAGACGTGGGCTTGCAGGCCAGGTTTGAGCCAATTTCGGGTTTTGAGTCTAATTTGGTAACTTTTCTTGTGGAATTCATTCCTTTAGCGTATATTGATGGTATTGTACTGGTTGTGAATAGATTTTGAGCATTTGGAGACCGAAGCGAGGGGCAAGAGCATCGCGGAATAGAGATTTGCTCGGCTAGAAGTAAGTAACGGTTGTAAATCTAGTTCTGAGGGTATGATACCCTGGATTTTTGTGTCGTGTGACTATTTTGAGGTGATTCACATGCTAGGTGACAGGCATGTGGGCGTACACCGTTGGCCATTGTGACCTAGTTTGTCCCGTGGCAACTGTAAAGTTGAATATTTTGTTGAAACTACATGCTTCTTATGTATTTTAGAAATAATTTCTGCAAATCATGTTGGATGCCATGTTTAGGCCTTATGCTAGTGTTGTTTGGACCCTTAAAGGTCTTTTGTTGTAGTCCTCTCACTATTTTGATTAAAAATCTGTACTCGGTCACGTTTAAACATATTTACTTCATAACTTAGTCTCTGTTACTCTATTCTGGTGCATCATATAAATGTGTTTTGGGCTGAATACTTTGATTTTTGAGAGCCCGAGAGGGTGGAGAGGTTTATGACTGAGTGAGGCTGAGGGCCTGATTTGTGAGGATATTTATGGGATCGGGCTGCACGACGTAACATGTTTCATTGATTCTGCTATGATAGGCATTGATATAGCGCTTGGGCTGAAGGAGCCCCTTCCGGAGTCTGTACACACCCCTAGTGAACGCAGGTACCTACTGAGTGCGAGTTCCAAGTACCAAGTGTTGAGTGATTGGGAGGCATGAGTGACTATGAGGTTAGAGTGATTGGGAGGACTGAGTGATGTTTACCCGAGGGGCTGTATATGAGTGATGTTTGCCCGAGGGGCTGTATATGAGTGATGTTTGCCCGAGGGGATGTATATGAGTGATGTGTGCTCGAGAGGCTGTATATGAATGATGTTTTCCCGATGAGCTGTATATAGTTTCATCATTTGTGCTCGCATATGCAATGAGACTTTGTTTGAAAACTGTTGAAAGATATTTTAAATGAATTTAATATAACTTGATTTAAGCGAGCTGATTTGACTTAAACTCTAGTTTTAAAGCATGTCGTACTTTACTAAATTTTTGTGTTACGAACTATACTTGAATTTTTGCTCGTCACTACTTCTCAGTCTTTATTTACTGTTGTTACTTACTGAGTTGGCATACTTACGTTACTCCCTGCACCTTGCATGCAGATCCAGGATTTTCAGACACGGTAGTGGTTGCTGATTATTCCAATCGCGATCCATCGGAGATAGCAAGGTAGCTACCTAGCGATCACAACCCTGCTTTTCCCCCTCTTCATCTTCCCTTAGTTGTAATTGATTATTTTCCAAACTATGTTAGTCTTGATATTGTCAGACAATTGTAGTAGTTGCTCACGACTAGTGACACCCTGATGCCGGGCTTTCTTTTCTGCACTTTTATTTTTAGTTGAACTCTTTTGCGAAGGTTATATTATGAGTAGATTTGAATTTATTTTTTGAAATAAAAATATCAATGTTTTTTTGGTAGTGTGTCGGTTGGCCTAGTACCACGATAGACGCCATCACGACAGGGTTAATTTTGGGTCGTGACAAGTTGGCATTAGAGTCTAGGTTACACAGGTCTCACGAGTCATGAGCAGGCTTAGTAGAGTCTTGTGGATCGATACGGAGACGTTAGTACTTATCTTCGAGAGGCTGCAGAAACCTTAGGAAAAATCTCACATTCTTGAATTCTTGTCGTGCGAATCTATTGATTCTGGTAACTAAGATTTTAATGTTTCATTCTCTCACAGATGGTGAGGACTCGCGCTACCAGTTAGGAAGACCAGCCCCCAGTACCACCAGCCAGGGCCGCGAGAGGTCGCGGCCGCGGTCGAGGCCATGGTAGGAGTAGAGGTGCAGCCCGCGCAGCAAACGGGGCAGTACCTGTAGACCCTCCAGTTACTCCAAGCCAGGTCCCAGCCGCAGATGGCCTAGTGGGACCATCTTAGGCACCCCTATGCTATTGTGATTCCGGGCCTTCAGGAGGCCCTAGATCAGATCCTGTCAGTATGTATTGGCCTTGCTCAAGCGGTCTCTATTTCTACGGCCGCAGCTACTTTTCAGGCTGGGGGAGGCACTCAGACTCCAGTCGCCCGCACACGGGAGCAGGTTGTTCAAGGACTCCGGTCATCGAGGGCACCACCAGCTCAGCCAGTTGCAGTTGCTTAGGACTATGTAGTTCATGTTATGCCTGAGGATGAGCAGTATAGATTAGAGAGGTTTGGGAGACTCCAGCCTCCATCGTTCGGTGGTGCAGATGGTGAGGATGCACAGGCTTGGATAAGTGTCAGAGGATGCTCCATACAACCGGTATTATGGAGACCAGTGGGGTCTCATTCACTACCTTCCAGTTCTATGGGGATGCATTCAGTTGGTGGGAGTCTTACGAGAGGCATAGGACAGTTGGCGCAGCACCCCTTACTTCACATCAGTTCTCCGTTATCTTTCTGGAAAAGTTTGTGCCTCAGTCTCTTATGGAGGAGCTACGTAGACAGTTTGAGCAGCTTCGTCAGGTGATATGTCTATGACTCAGTATGATCTGTGATTTTCAGAGTTAGCCCGTCATGCTATATGCATAGACCAAGAGAGGATCAGGAGGTTTATAGATGGCCTCACTTTTTAGCTTCGATTGCTTATGACCAGAGAGACAGTGTCTGGTGCTACTTTTGATGAGGTTGTCGACATTGCTCGATAGATTGAGATGGTTTGTGGTTAGGAGAGGGTTGAGAGGGAGGTTGAGAGGACTTGTGGACAGGGTGGATTCAGTGATGCTCCTCATGGGGGTTAATTCCAGCACGGCAGAGGCCGTCCATTCAGGCATACTCAGTCAGCACGCCCAGTTCACCATGGTGCATCGTCGGGCCATGGTTCTCAAAGTTCTCATCAGGGCCACTCATCACTTAGTGCCCTCCCAGCCCATAGTTCATCCCGTGCTCCATCAGTTCAGGGCTCCTCGATGCCAGGTTCTTCTACCAGTTATCCCGGTACTAGGGGGTCCCTTCAGTCCCCGTCACCAGCACCAGGGGGTTGCTTTGAGTGTAGGGAGTTTGGGCATATATGGAGGTATTGTCCTCGTCGTCATGGGGTCCACCTCAGTAGAGGAGTCATCCATCGACTTCAGCACCAGTCACTTCACCACCCGCCCAGCCAGTTAGGGGTGGAGTTCAGTCAGGTAGGGGTCACCCTAGAGGGGGAGGTCGATCAGGTGGTGGTCAGGCCCATTTCTATGCACTCCCAGCTAGACCATATGTTGTGATCACATGTATTATTTCAGTGTGTCACAGAGATGCCTCCGTATTATTTGACCCTGGTTCCACGTATTCATATGTTTCCTTATAATTTGCTCATTTTCTGAATATGACTCGTGAGTCTTTAGTTTCATTTTTTCATGTATCTACTCTTGTGGGCGATACTATTGTTGTGGACCGCGTATATCGGTCATGTGTGGTGACTATTGGGGGTTTGGAGACTCGAGTGGACCTTTTGTTTCTCAATATGGTTGACTTTGATATGATAATGGGTATGGATTGGTTATCTCCATGCCATGTTGTTCTAGATTGTCATGCTAAGACCGTGACATTAGGAATGCCGAGATCTCCAAGGGTTGAGTGGAGGGTGATTTCATACTTGAAGGCTCAACGTATGGTTGAGAAGGGTTGCCTATCCTATTTGGATTTTGTGAGGGATGTTAGTGCAGAGACTCCTACCATTGATTTTGTTCCGGTAGTACATGATTTTTCAGATGTGTTTCCTGCAGACCTGCCGGGCATGCCGCCTGACAGGGATATTAACTTTGGTATTTATTTGGTGCGGGGCACTCAGCCCATTTCTATTCCACCGTATCGTATGGCACTGACGGAGTTGAATGATTTGAAAGAACAGCTTCAGGAACTCCTTGATAAAGGGTTTATTCGGCCTAGTTGTTTAACCAAAGGATTAGATCCTTTGTCTAAAGCTATTTCTAGGATGAACTCGGGTTACTGATAATCAAGGAAATAGAGAAAAATGAATAATAGACAATATTGCAGAAATATAGAAAAGCAAAGTAGAATGTATTCGAGAATCAAATACCTTTACAAGCTGTATTCCCCTCCCTTATATAGGAGATTCCTTGATATAATGTACAACTCTTGATATGGTTTCTCATTAATGACTAATTATGACATTAATGTGGCGTTACAAATGGTAACGGTAATTGGGGTACGGTTTCATAACGTTTGAGTAATCAATTGTGGGTTCTTGAATCTGCGCGTAGCTTTGTCTAGATTCATATTGACTGTGCCTCTTCCCTATTTTGATCAGGTTGAGTTTCCTGTGGCTGATAAGCTCGAGGGTTTATTGAATCGTGCCTCTTTGTTCCGTAACTCTTCAAAGAATCACATCCAGTTGTCGCGTTCTCCTGTGTCCACGTAACTGGTTGAGTTGTCAAAAGCTGGCTTATGTGTGAAACTCTTTTTTACCAATACAGATAGTCCCCCCACTTACCATATATTTATCGATTAATATTTGGTAAGTGGATATTCATTTATGGCGGGAATATTTTGCCGCCACTTTTCCTCGAAACATTGTATACTTCTCTGCACCATAGGCGTCGTTTGTCACTTCCATTTAATGTTCATACCACGTGTCCTTTTCGGATTGGTTCTGAATTTACTCGGCACCTTTTAAGGCTTTTTGCGACTGTGTCAGTCCCGAAGTGACATCTTCAATTATGACTTTTCATCATTATTTTTCTTTTTTTCCATGTTTGACGGTTGTCCTCAAGTATAAATACCTTTCTTCTTTTCTTTGCTTCCACGAAATACTTTCTAACTTTGTCTTTTGTAAATAACTTTCTTCTTGCCTTTGTAAACATGTATTCTTCAAACCAACCTCAGGGAGTAATAGATATTGAAAATTTAACGCCATCTTCTGCTCCGACTAGGAGTCGGAGGGGTGGTAGACTTAGAAGTCTAGGATCCACTCCTTCGAGGGGATCCTCTTCTTCTCATATAGTTCCCTCTCCTTCCACTAGATCTCTAGTTTCTCTGAGGTTTAGGGTCTCTCGGTCTTTGTCTAGAGGTAGAGGTGAACGCCTTCGTGAACCTAGAGTTGATGAAATTGTCCCTGCTGAGTTTGTCTTTGCTAAAGATAATCAAGTTCTTGTAGACTAATGTTCTTCCCTTGAGAGTGTCGAAAGGTATCCAACCCTTATAACTGAGGTCAGATTTCCATTGTTCGTAGGGAGTGTTTTTGGAAGCCTGATTTCCCTGTCTACATTCCGAATAGTAATCAAAGAATAACATCTTAAAATACGGGATATTCTATTTTTATATGTACCCTTTCACTCTGGGGTTTAAACCTCCTATTGACCCAGTCATAATTGAATTCTGCCATTTTTTCAATATCTGCATAGGACAAGTTGGTCCGCTTGTGTGGCGAGTTGTTGCATGTATTAGGAGTTTAGCTTCTTTAGCCTCGGTATATTGTTGTACCCACTGTTGGTTTAGTGGGTGAAGAAAATCTTCCCTTCCCTGAGAAGTGGAATCGTGCACGTGAGTATGCTTTATCTCATATCTATTTACTTTTCCTCGTTCTGACTTGAGAAGGTTTACTAACACCTTATTTGTTTCTTCTTCTCTCAGCAATCATGGATACCGTTGAGAATGTCTCCGATATCCGTGATTGGGTAGTAAACTTATTGTCCGTTGCTCCTTTAGAAGAGAGATCTTGGAAGTACCTCGCTGGGAGGTATGGTTGGCATGTAAAAACCCACGGTAAGTGAAGCTTTTGTTCTTGCTTCTTTCCTTACTCGAGTTCTTCTTTCTTTGTCACTTAACTTTTTCCCTTTTGATAGGGTTCTCTGCTCGTGGGGTGTCTGCTTCATCTATCCCGAAGATGTCTTTGGCTCAGGCCCAAGAAATTATTGTTGGTTCATATTCCTCTAAGAGGAAGATTGGTGAGTCTCGTTCCGTAGAAGAAGAAGAAGAAGAAGGTGATTTAATACACAGGACACGGAGAAGGCGGGTGGTTTCAGATGATGAGTTTACACCCTTGACCTTGCCTTCCGTGTTTGTGGTTGAGCCCTCTACCCTTGAAGATGTTTCATATTCCCCCATTCATAAGTTTGTGGATTGCATGTTCCATGAAGGTTCTGACCTTGCTCCTGACGATATCCCTTTGGTTGTTGTATTTCCTACTTCTTTAAGAGAAGTTGTCTCATCTGCTCCTTTGGCTATTACGGCTTCTGTTGTTGCTTTGCCCGTGGCTTCCTCAACTCTTCAACCCTCTGTGCCTGCTGCTTTGCCTGTGGCTTCTCCAGCTCCTCAACCCTCCGTGCCTGTTGTTGTTTCATCTCTGCCTGCTTCCATGCCTTCCGCTAGGGAAGTAGGGTCTTCCAGCAGAGAGATGCGGCAGGTGGTAATAGAGGTTCCAGCTGAGGGGAATCTTTTCAAGAAAACGGGTGAGCCTGAAGTATGGTTCAAGCCTTTGATAGGTCCCTCTGAGAAAGCCAAGCTAGCCAGCCAGGGTGCTCTTACATGGTCCAATGAGGTCGTGCATACTTATTTGAAGGTATGATGCAGGTTATCCTCTTTCATTTTCGTATATGAAATTTACCATATCTGATTGGTTTATTTCTTGTAGATTAATCTTATAGGCATGGAGCTCATGAAGAGGATCTCAAACACGGACCAGGAGACAAAAGTGTGGCAGGCCGATGCTGATAATTGGAAAGCACAGTATGATAGCCTAAGGATTGACATGGATTCCTTAGAAGAGGAAAGGAGTACCTTGAAGCGGAAAATGAGGCTCATGGAAGCAGAACTGGCAATAGAGAAGGCTTCTTCTAGTCAGGCTGATAAAGACAAGAGTGTTGTGGAGTTCTCATTTGCTGAGCAGTTGTCCTGCGCCTCAGAGGAGATTAGAGACTTGAAAAAATTGTTGGGGCAGAAGGAGGAATACTCAGGCGAGCTCGTGCAATCACTCACTCGTACTCAAGAGGACCTTCGTAAGGCTTTAGATAAAGTTCAAACTCTAGAGGAGTCGATTGTACCGGTAAGGGACGCCCATGAAGCTGCAGAAGTAGAGAAGGACGGATTGAGAGCTGAGCTTCAAGTATGGGCAAGGGATTATGAAGATCTTTAAGAGGTGGTTGTTGTTGATGTGAGATGGGCGCACATGAATTCTCGCCTTGACACATTGACGGAAATGAGTCAAGAGGATTTCGACCTTAGTGCTAAAATAGCTAAAACTAAGGAAGCCATGGAGAAGGGTTAACAAGGTCATAATCTCTCTTTACCTGATGGTGAGACTCCAGCCACTCGTGCCTCTTCATCCCTAGTTTCTCCCGTTCCTTCTGCCAGTGAAGTCAACCCCCTTCTTGAAGAAGTTTAGTTGGTAACCCCCCCCCCCCCCCCCCCTTTTTTTTTTTTT
>ML317166.1:0-28428 GCA_005239505.1 Nicotiana paniculata | reverse complement strand
CCCCCCCCCCCCCCTTTGTTTTCTTTGTCTCAATTGGTGGTTACCCTAAGTCCCATCGGGGGTAAGTTTGGATTTCTTTAAAGTCCCCAACTGACAACTTAGGGGCACCTCAATGTATATATAAAAATTCTATATGGCTAAGTATAAGTTAATGTTTAGTTTTTGCTTAGCCTTTTTAATATATTAATGCTAGTATAACTTTTGTTGAGTTTCTGTTTCACTCTTTAAGTCTTTTGCATGCTTCATTTTTCAAGGTTTTAGTTTTACCTCTAAGTTTTGCATGTAGAATGCTTTAGATTACTCAGACCTTTTTGTAATAGGCACGGTGTCATATTAAATGTGTGCCTTTTTGTAGTAGGCATAATTTATGTAAGATGGCCCTTTATAATTGACATGTAGAAGACGTCTCAACTTCATGATAATGCAGTAGAGTGATAGGAATTTTACACTCGTTTAAGAATGTTTCCAAGGAAAGTTTTTTGTTTGAACTTCCATGACATTTTACATGTGTTTGATTATCGTCTAAAACTCATGTTGCAACTGATTTTGTTTAACAGATTTGATATACTCTTGTATTTCGTAACTGTTTTTCATAGGTAACAGTTTTTCAATATAAATAGAAGGGAACAACTATTTTTCACTAGTAACAGTTTTTATAAAGATTGGGGTTTTTACCCGCAACTGTTTTCGTTGGAAACAGTTTTCTAATAAGTACGAGGGAAATGTTTTCTTATTCGTNAACTATTTTTTACTAGTAACAGTTTTTATAAAGATTGGGGTTTTTACCCGCAACTGTTTTCGTTGGAAACAGTTTTCTAATAAGTACGAGGGAAATGTTTTCTTATTCGTAACTGTTTTTATTTGATAAAAAATTTCTGAACAAATACAAGGATTTAGATCTTTCATCCATAACTGTTTTATTTGATAACAGTTTTTTGAATGAGTACACTGATGATGATCTTTTACCCCTAACTATTTTTGTTACAACAGTTTTGAATAAGTATAAAGATGTACATTTCTTTCTCGTGACTAATATTTTCCCTTTCAACCTGAACATGATCAAAGGTTTTTGGCTCTTTGCATTAGGCTTTGTATTTGGATGAATCTTTTGATCTCTTTCGATTCTGCTCGTATCACTTGTCTCGTTGGGTAGATGGGTCTTCAGGCTCAAGCTTTTGACTTTCTGATAGTCTTCTTTGATGTGTCTTAGCCTTCCATACTGTATAGTCCCCCAAGTATTTGAGCTTTGAAGAATGAGATCTCGAGCACTTGATTATTCCTTCTTTCCGGTCCTTTTCCTGAAAAGGAAAAACATTCCGGACTCGAAGGTATATAGTTTTTTAGATGATGACTACCTAACCCTTTAAAACGTCCATCAGAAAGTGTAACCCTAGACCAGGAATTGTGTTATTTCCTCGCGTATTTTCAGGTCTTATATCATCATCTGGTGATGGGATAGCTTTATGCCTATCATCTAAAAAAGTTAGTAAAACTTTTAAATGTTCAAAATAAAATCGAACGTGTGGTACCTGACCTGGGATATTTCTTTTCCTTAGAAGTAATACTTCCTTAGGTGGATAGCGTTCCGGCTTGTTGGTAGAACTCTGCCATCCATAGCTTGCAACTCATAGGCGCCTTTCCCAGCTATGCCTCAGATTTTGTAAGGTTCTTCCCAGTTTAGATTTAGCTTTCTTGGGCATGCTTCTTTCGTTGATTGAAAGAATTTTTTGAGGACGAAGTCCTCAATATTGAAGTACCTGAGATGAGCTTTACGGTTGTAATAACGCTCTATGATTTGCTTTTGAGTTGCCATCCGTATCAGTGCTACTTCTCTCCGTGGTTCAAGCAGGTCCATATTGGTCCTTAATTCGTCGTCGTTTGCTATCTCCATAGCTATTGTGAACCTTATGCTTGGTTAGCCAATCTCCACAGGTATTAAGGCTTCTGAGCCATAGACAAGTGCGAATGGAGTTTCTCCCGTGGCTATTTTTGAAGTTGTTTTGTATGCCCATAGTACCGCTGGTAACTCATCAGGTCAGTTTCCTTTGGCTTTATCCAGCCGCTTCTTTAGATTATTGATGATGACCTTATTCATTGGATCAGCTTGACCATTAGCCAAGGGGTGGTACGGCGTTGAAGTGATCCGCTTGATTTGCCAGCTTTCGAAGAATTCTGTGATTTGCGAGCCTATGAATTGTGGGCCATTATCGCACACGATCTCCTTTGGTATTCCAAAGCGGAATATTATGTTTCTCCATAAGAAGCTTTTAACTTCCTTTTCTCGCACTTGTTTGAACGCTTCTGCCTCTACCCATTTTGTAAAATAGTCAGTTAGCACGAGCAAAAATCGTACTTGTCCCTTAGCTGTGGGAAGAGGTCCCACTATGTCCATACCCCATTTCATGAAAGGCCATGGGGATATTATTGGATGCGATAATTTCGATGGTCGATGCATGTTATTGGCAAACCTTTGGCACCTGTCGCATTTGGATACGAAGTTCTCGGCTTCTTCTTCCATCTTAGGCCAACAGTATCCAGCTCTGATTAGGGTTTTCACTAAGGTTCTCTCCCCTGAGTGATTTCCACAGTGTCCTTCGTGGACTTCTTTCATCACAAACTTCGTTTGGTTAGGTCCGAGGCATTTAGCTAGGGGTCCTCCGAACATCTTGCGATAAAGCGAATTGCGAATATGGCAGTACCGTGCAGCTTTGCGGCGAAGTGCTTGAGCTGCTTTCCTGTCTTCAGGTACGGTGCCATTCTGCAAAAAATTAAGAATTTCGTTTCTCCAGTCCCAGGTTAAGTTGTTGAAAGTTACCTCATTCCTGTCCTGGTCTATTATTGAATGAAATAGTTGAACGACAATTGTATTGTCTTTGTTCGTTACTTCCGTGACTGCTGCGAGGTTAGCTAATGCATCTGCTTCTGCATTTTCCTCTCTAGGTATTTGCACTACCTTCCATGTTTTGAATTGTCTCACGAGCTCTCGTGCTTTTTCAAGATACTGTTGCATTAGAGTCTCTTGAGCGATGTAAGTCCCCTGTATCTGATTTACTACCAGTTGGGAGTCGCTGTTAATCAAAATTTTCTCTATTGAGAGCTCCCGTGCGAGTTCAAGCCCTGCTGTAATAGCTTCGTACTCTGCTTCATTGTTAGTTATAGGATAACACTTGATAGCTTGCCGTGTCTTTTCACCCGTGTGTGATATTAAGACTATGCCTAAGCCAACACCTTTTATATTTGAGGAGCCATCGGTGAACAGGGTCCATAGGCATGGATTAGCACCATTAAAGAGTTGTAACTCTTTTTCTACTTCAGGTACAATGATATAACTAAAGTCAGCAACAAAATCAGCTAGTATTTGAGACTTAATTGCAGTCCTAGGCTGATAGATTATTTCATGCTCACTTAATTCTATGGCCCACTTGGCTAATCTTCCTGACAATTCCTGTTTATGCAGAATTTTCTTAAAGGATGATGAGGTTACAATGGTGATTGGGTGGCATTGAAAATAGGGTCGTAATTTTCTAGATGCCATTATTAAAGCTAAGGCTAACTTTTCCAGATGTGGATATCTAGTCTCAGCATCTAGCAAAGTTTTACTTACATAATAGATAGGTGATTGCTTACTTTTTTCTTCTCTTACCAGTACTGCACTTACAGCAATTTCTGAAACAGCTAGGTAGATGTACAATATTTCCCCTTCTTTTGGCTTTGAAAGCAGACGTGGTTTCGATAGATAAATCTTCAGATTCTTGAGGGCTTGCTGACATTCTTCAGTCCATTCGAATTGATTCTGCTTTTTGAGAACTGAGAAGAATTTAAAACTTTTTTCGTAAGACTTAGAAATAAATCTTCCCAAAGCTGCTATTCTCCCTGTTAGCCTTTAAACTTCCTTTTTATTTGTTAAAATATCAGGTATTTATTCTATTTCTTTAATTTGAGCGGGATTTACCACTATTCCTCTGTTCGATACAAGAAAACCCAAAAATTTACCTGATTGCACTCCAAAAGCGCATTTTTCTGGAATTAGCTTCATATTATACCTGCATAAAATATCAAAAGTAGTAGAGAGATGCTGGAAATAGTCTTCCGCTTGTGTTGATTTTACCAACATATCATCAATATAGACTACTATCGTCTTTCCAAGATGTTCTTGAAACATTTTAGTCACTAACCTTTGATAGGTAGCTCCAGCATTTTTCAAGCCGAAAGTCATAACTTTATAACAGTAAGTACCCATGTTTGTTATGAAGGAAGTTTTTTCCTCATCTGAGGGATCCATTTTAATTTGATTATAACCTAAATATGCATCTAGGAATCTCAATAATTCATGACCTGTTGTGGCATCAATCATTTGATCTATATGTGGCAATGGGAATGAATCTTTGGGGCATGCTTTATTTAAGTCAGTATAATCTACACATACTCTCAATTAGCCATTCTTTTTAGGTACTATCACGGTGTTTGCTAGCCAGTTAGGGTACGTTACCTCTCGTATCGAACCAATCTTCAAGAGTTTTTGTACCTCTTCATCGATCACTTGGTTCTTGAATGATCCTTGATTTCTTTTCTTCTGCTTAACAGGTAAGAATGATAGATCTTCATTTAGTTTATGAGTCATCACTTCTGGTGGGATGCCTGTCATATCTGAGTGGGACCACGCAAAGCAGTCTGCGTTAGCCTTTAAATAATCAATTAACTTACCTCTTCGACCGGGGCCCAGCCTCGTGCCTATATACACTTTCTGTTCAGGCTTTTGTTCAGATAATGGAACAACTTCGAGCTCCTCCGTAGTTGTTTTGATGTGCTCATCTTCCTCCGCTTCATAAATGACATCCGGTCTGGAATCTTCATCTGTGTGGTCTAATGCACCTTCCGTGCTAACTTGATTCACCTTCTCGTAAGTATTTTCTCTTGTACATATTTCAACAATAATACCTTCCGTACCTATTTGGGTAGTAATTTCTTCCATGCCTGTTTGGGTGGTGTTACCTTCTTGGGAGATTCCCTTATCTTGTAATTCTTCCACCTCTATTTTCTTGTTGTAGTGTACCACAGAGTTTATATTTCTTGCGGTCTGCTGATCGCCTCTAATTTGTTGAATTCCCCATTCAGAGGGGAATTTAATTACTTGATGCAAGGTGGAGGGTATTGCTTTCATGTCGTGGATCCATGGCCTTCCCACGATCACGTTATAAGCCATGTCAGTTTCGATGACTTAGAACTTGGTACTTTTGATCACCCCCTCAGCATAAGTGCTAACCTCAATTTCTCCTTTTGTTATAACCGTAGAGTTATCAAACCCTGATATGGCTCGTGCCCTTGGGATTACTTGATTCCCCAGTAGCATTTCTTCCACGACTCTTAGAAAAATGATAGTGACTGAACTGTGTAGATCAATCGACACTCTTTTTGTGTTAGTGTCATGAATAAGTAAAGATATTACAAGAGCATAGTTGTGAGGAAGCATTAATCCGCCGATATCTGCATCATCGAAGGTTATATCATCCTCTTCCATATTTTCACGAGCCCGTTTCCATGTGTAATTATGAACTTTGTGGTTGTTTTGCAGACCACTCTGTTTACTTCTTCACCTCTGTGTATCACGTTGACGGTTCGTTTTGGAGAAGGAGGCTTTGGGGGCTCCTGCTTTTCCTCATATATGCCTGTTTACCTTTATCACTAAACAATTCTGTTAAATAGTCATGTTTCAATAAACTTTCTACTTCACCTTGTAAAAATCTGCAATCCGCAGTTTTGTGCCCATGATCATTATGGAATTCACACCAGTGATCTGGGTTCCTTCTATTTGGATTTGATCGCATCTCTTTGGGCCACTTAACCTTGTCTCTCATGTTCCTCAATATTGAGACAAGTTCAATAGTACTCACATTAAAGGTATGATCCCTAATTTGAGTATTACCTCTAGGTCATTCATCTCGATCTTTTTTGGATCTAGACGAGGATGAGACTACGTCTCTTCCCTGTGGTCTATAGTCTGACCTAGTGTTTTCGAACCTGGGACGAATATCGCATCCCGAGGGTCCTAAGTAAGGATTGTACCTATTTTACCTGATCTTTTATCTGATTCAGGACGTATGGATCTGAAATGATCTTCATCTCTCAACCGAGCAATGATATCTTCTTCTATTCTGAGTTTAGTACTATACCTGTTATATACATCGTTCCATGTTGTAGCGGGGAATTCTCTTAGACTTTCCTTAAGTCGTCTTGTGGCTTCTCAGATTTTATCGTTTAAGTTGCTTGCAAATGCCATGGCTGCCCAATTATCAGGCAGCCTGGGTAACTGCATTTTTTCGCGTTGAAACCTGTCTACAAACTCACGGAGTATTTGTGTGTCTCCTTGTTTTATTTTGAATATGTCTTCCATTCTTTTCTCAACTTTTTGTGCACCAGAGTGTGCTTTTATAAATGTATCTGCAAGCTCAGCAAAAGAGTCAATAGAATTTTCAGGGAGAAGAGAATACCAGGTTAGGGCTCTTTTGTTGAGTGTTTCTCCAAATTTTTTGACAAGGACTGATTCGATCTATTATTTTGTTAAGTCGTTGCCTTTTACTCCAGTAGTGAAAGCAGTCACATGATCACGTGGGTCAGTTGTTTCATCATATTTGGGAACGTCGGGCATTTTAAACTTCTTGGGTATAGGCAAGGGTGCCACACTTGGCTTCCAAGTTTGTTGAGAATACCTATCAACATCAATGCCTTTGATGATAGATGGTACTCCACGAATTTTTTCGATGCGATCGTTCTGCTCCTTCATCTGTTTCTGCATGGTTAGCAGTAAATTTTGTAATTCTGAGTTATTAGATATACTTGATCTCGTTTCGAGAGATTAATTAGGAGTATCTCTTCTTCCTGAGTTTGCCAACCTAGATTGAGGATTTTCCATGGTGATGATATTATTGGGGGTGGCATCGGTGGTGTAGGTAATNTTGGATCTTTCTGGGGATTGTTCCCTTGAACCACGTGGGGTTCCTGAAGGTGATGGAACTGGGGTTCCATTCCTTTGCTGGTTGTTGTCGTTGGAGTTCGACATAGTTCAGAGGATATCACTTGAAAAGCAAACAAAGATTATCATATTCCCGGTAACGCAACCAATTTATTTAACCAAAGAATTAGATCCTTTGTCTAAAGTTATTTCTAGGATGAACACGGGTTACTGATAATCAAGGAAATAGAGAAAAATAAGTAATAGACAATATTGCAGAAATATAGAAACACAAAGTAGATTGTATTCGAGAATCAGATGCCTTTACAAGCTGTATTACCCTCCCTTATATAGGAGATTCCTTGATATAACGTACAACTCTTGATATGGTTGCTCATTAATGACTAATTATGACATTAATGAGAAATTACAAAGGATAACGGTAATTGGGGTACGGTTTCATAACGTTTGAGTAATCAATTGTGGGTTCTTGAATTTGCGCGTAGCTTTGTCTAGATTCATTTCGACCGTGCCTCTTACCTGTTTTGATCAGGTTGAGTTTCCCGTGGCTGATAAGCTCAAGGGTTTATTGAATCGTGCCTCTTTGTTCCGTACCTCTTCAAAGAATCACATCCAGCTATCGCGTTCTCCTGTGTCCACATAACTGGATGAGTTGTCAAAAGCTGGCTTATGTGTGAAACTCTTTTTTACCAATATACTATTTGTGAAGAAGAAGGATGGTTCCATGAGGATGTGCATTGATTACAGGCAGTTGAATAAGGTCACACTCAAGAACAAATATCTTTTGCCTCGTATTGATGATTTATTTAACCAGCTTCAGGGAGCGAGGGTGTTATCCAAGATTGATTTGAGGTCCGGGTATCATCAGATTATTCGGGATTAGGATATTCTTAAGATAGTTTTCAGGACCCGTTATGGCCATTATGAGTTCTTGGTAATGTCTTTTGAGCTGTCCAATGCCCCAGCAGCGTTCATGCAATTGATGAACAGTGTATTCCAGCCCTATTTGGACTCCTTCATTATTGTATTCATTGATGACATCATGGTGTACTCTCGTAGCCAAGAGGAGCATGCTCAGCATTTGAGGATTGTATTACAGATGTTGAGAGAGGAGAAGTTTTACGCAAAGTTCTCCAAGTGTGAGTTTTGGCTCGGATCAGTAGCATTCTTGGGACACGTGGTGTCCATTGAGGATATTCAGGTGGATCTGAAGAAGATTGAGGCGGTGCAGAGTTGGCCTACACCGTCCTCAGCCACAGAGATTAGGAGCTTTCTCGGTTTGGCGGGCTATTACCTTCGCTTTTTGGAGGGATTTTCATCTATTGAATCACCCTTGACCAAATTGACCCAAAAGGGTGCTCCATTCAGGTGGTCGGATGAGTGTGAGGAGAGATTTCAGAAGCTCAAGACTGCCTTGACCGCAGCTCCAGTGTTTGTTGTTCCATCAACTTCAAGTTCTTACACCGTGTATTGTGATGCCTCGAGGATAGGAATTGGATGTTTTTTATGTAGGAGGGTAGGGTGATTGCCTATGCCTCGCGCCAATTGAAGACCCATGAGAAGAAATATCATGTCCATGATCTTGAGTTAGCAGCCATTATTCACGCCTTGAAGATTTGACGTCATTATTTGTATGGGGTTCATTGTTAGATCTATACTGATCACCGGAGTCTGCAGCATCTGTTTAAGCAGAAGGATCTTAATTTGCGTCAGCGGAGATGGTTGGAGCTTCTTAAGGACTATGATATCACTATTATATACCATCCAGGGAAGGCCAATATGGTGACCGATGCTTTGAGTCGCCGAGCGAGAGTTTGGGGAGTTTAGCATATCTTCCGGGAGCAGAGAGACCTTAGCATTGAATGTTCAGGACTTAGTGGGCTAGCTTGTGAGATTGGATATTCTGGAGCCGAGTCGGGTATTTGCTTGCATGGTCTCCAGGTCTTCTCTTTATGACCGTATCAGGGAGCGTCAGTATGATGACCCCCACCTGCTCGTTCTTCAGAACAGGGTCCGGTGAGGTGATGCTAGGGATGTGACTATTGGTGATGAAGGCGTGTTGAGGATTCAGGGCCGGATATGTGTGCCTAATGTAGATGGACTTCGAGAGTTGATTCTTGAGGAGGCCCACAGCTCGCGGTATTCCATATATTCGGGTGCCGTGAAGGTGTACCAGGATTTGAGACAACACTATTGGTGGAGGTGGATGAAGAAGGATATAGTTGGGTTTTTAGCTCGATGTCTCAACTGTCAACATGTTAGGTATGAGCATTAGAGACCGGGTGGCTTGCTTCAGATATTAGAGATCCCGGATTGGAAGTGCGAGCGGATCACCATGGACTTTGTAGTTAGGCTCCCGCGGACTTCGAGGTAGTTCGATGCTATTTGGGTTATTGTGCATCGGCTGACCAAGTCCGCGCACTTCATTCCAGTTGGTACTACTTACACTTTAGAGCGGTTGGCTGAGATTTATATACCAGAGCTTGTTAACTTGCATGGTATCTCAGTTTCCATCATTTCAGATAGAGGTACTTAGTTCACAACGCAGTTTTGGAGGGCCGTGCAGCGAGAGTTGGGTACTCAAGTTGAGTTGAGTACAACTTTTCACCCTCAGACAGACGGACAGTCCGAGCGCACAATTTAGATTTTGGAGGACATGTTGCGCGCTTGTGTCATTAACTTTGGGGATTCATGGGACCAGTTTCTACTGCTCACGGATTTCGCATATAACAACAGTTATTAGTCGAGTATTAAGATGGCTCCATACGAGGCTTTATATGGGAGGAGGTGTAGATCTTCGATAGGATGGTTTGAGCCGGGTGAGGCTAGGCTCTTGGGTACAAACTTGGTCCAGGTGCATTAGATAAGGTGAAATTGATTCAGGAGCGGCTTCGCATGGCGCAGTTTAGGTAGAAGAGCTATGCGTACAAGAAGGTCCGTGATGTGTCTTTTACGGTCGGGGAGTAGGTTTTTGCTGAAGGTATCACCCATGAAGGGTGATATGAAGTTTGGGAAGAGGGGTAAGTTGATCCCCCGGTTCAATGGGTCATTTGAGGTGCTTCAGAGGATAGAGGAGGTGGCTTACAAGCTTGCTTTACCAACTAATTTGTCGAGTCTGCATCCGATTTTTCATGTTTCCATGCTCCGAAAGTATGTTGGCTATCCGTCCCATGTTTTGGACTTCAGCACGGTTCAGTTGGAGGGTGATATGACTTATGATGTGGAGCTGGCGGCCATTTGGGATCGGCAGGTTCAAAAGTTGAGGTCAAAGGACATAGCTTCAGTGAAGGTGCAGTGGAGAGGTTAGCATGTGGAGGAGGCCACCTGGGAGACCGAGAAAGAGACGCGGAGCAGATATCCACACCTATTTGTGTCTCCAGCTATATTTGTGAACCCGTTCGAGGACGAACATTTGTTTAAGAGAGGGAGGATGTAACGACCTGGCCGGTAATTTCGAGATTTATAGCCTCGCTTTCCCTCATTTCTTCTTCTTGTGTGCGTTTCAGCTATATTTGATATATCGGGTTAGTTGGTTCGGGTCCGGAGTGGTTCCTGAGTGTTATGATACACTTGGTATGTTATTTAGAAGCTTAAGTTGGAAAAAAAAGTCAACCGGACGTTGACTTATGTGTAAATGATCTCGAATTTGGATTTTTATGGTTCAATTAGCTCCGTTAGGTAATTTTGGACTTAGGAGCGCATCCACAATGTGATTTGGAGGTCCGTGGCAGAATTAGACTTGAATTAGCGAAAATTAAAAATTTGGCTATTTTGGTCGGAAGTGAAAAATTTAATATCGGGGTCAAAATGGAATTCCGGAAGTTGGAGTAGATTAATAGTTCCATTTGTTACGTGTGTGTAAAATTTGAGGTCATTCTGACATGGTTTGGTAGGTTTCAGCGTCGTTTGCGGAATTTAGAAGTTTAGAAGTTCTTAGGCTTGAATCCGAGGGTAATTTGGTGTTTTGATATTGTTTTGAGTGATTCGAAGGTGCAACTAAGTTCGGATGGGGTTATATGACTTATTAATACGGTTGGTTGAGGTAATCACACCTGCGAGGGTGTTGCCGCAGGTGCGGGATTTTGTTGGACTAGAGAGAACCGCGGTGCAAGTGGGGTGTGCGCACCTACGAGCCCGCAGAGGCGGATATGTGCCCACAGAAGCGGAAGTTTGGATGTCAAGCAGTGGCCACAGGTGTGAGGTCTTTTCTGCACCTGCTTGGTCGCATATGCGGATATGGAGCGCAGATGCGAAATTGGAGGATTTAGTGATTTTCTGCAGGTGCGGAGGTTTTTGCGCAAATGTGTCACCGCAGGTGCGCATATTTAGTCGCAGGTACGAAAGACCTGGGCAGAAACTATAAATAGAAGACTTCGCGAATTTTGGTTCATTTCCACCATTTTCAAGTCAGTTTTTGGAGCTTTTGGAGTGATTTTGAAGGGAGATTCAAAGGTTTTCAGTGAGGTAAGTTGCTTGAACTCTAATACTCCTATCTATGGTGTTTCCCCATTGTGTATCATCTAATTAGTGGAATTTATGGGTGAAAATAAGGGGTTAGGGCTTGGAATGTTGGAGAGTTTGATTTGGGGATTTGAGGGACCAAATGATGTCGGATTCTGATAAATTTTGTATGTATGGACCCGTGAGTGAATGGGCTTTCAAATTTTGTAATTTTTGTCGGGTTTCGAGAAGTGGGTCCGGGGGCCGAGTTAGAGCTAATTTCAGGTTTTGAGTCTAATTTGGTAGTTTTTCTTGTGGAATTCATTCCTTTAGCGTATATTGATGGTATTGTACTGGTTGTGAATAGATTCGGAGCATTAGGATGCCGAATCGAGGGGCAAGAGCATCGCGGAGTAGAGATTTGCTCGGCTAGAGGTAAGTAACGGTTGTAAATCTAATCCTGAGGGTATGAAACCCTGGATTTTTGTCTCATCTGACTATTTTGAGGTGACCCACATGCTAGGTGACGGATGTGTGGGCGTGCACCGTTGGGGATTATGACCTAGTCCGTCCCGTGACAACTGTAAAGTTGAATATTTTGTTGAAACTACATGCTTCTTATGTTTTTCAGAAAGAATTTCTGCAAATCAGGCTGGATGTTATGTTTAGGCCTTATGCCAGTGTTGTTTGGACCCTTAGAGGTCTTTTCTTGTTGTCCTCTCATTGTTTTGATTGAAAATCTATACTCAGTCACGTTTAAACATATTTACTTCATAACTCAGTATGTGTTACTCTATTCTGATGCGTCATATAAATGTTGTTTGGGCTGAATACTTTGATATCTGAGAGCCCGAGAGGCTGGAGAGGTTTATGTTTGAGTGAGGCCGAGGACCTGATTTGTGAGGATATTTATGGGATCGGGCTGCACGTCGCAGCATGTTTCATTGATTCTACCATGACATGCATTGATATAGCGCTTGGGCTGAAGTAGCCCCTCCGGAGTCTGTAACACCCCTAGTGAGCATAGGTACCTACTGAGTGCGAGTGTCGGGTGTCGAGTGCTGAGTGATTGGGAGGCATGAGTGACTGTGAGGTATGAGTGATTGTAAGGTTGGAGTGATTGGGAGGACTGAGTTATGTTTTCCCGAGGGGTTGTATATGATTTCATCATTTGTGCTCGCATATGCATTGAGCCTTTGTTTGAAAATTGTTGAAAGGTATTTTAAATGAATTTACTGGAACATGATTTAAGCGAGCTGATTTGACTTAAACTCTAGTTTTAAATCATGTCGTATTTTACTAAACTTTTGTGATATGAACTATACTTGTATTTTTGCTCGTCACAATTTCTCAGTCTTTATTTACTGTTGTTACTTACTGAGTTGGCATACTCACGTTATTTTCTGTACCTTGCGTGAAGATCCAGGCATTTCTGGATACGGTAGCGGTTGTTAATTATTCCAGTCACGGTCCATCTAGCAAGGTAGTTGCCTGGCGATCACAACCCTACTTTTCTCCCTCTTCATCTTCCCTTAGTTGTACTTGATTATTTTTCAGACTATGTTAGTCTTGATATTGTCAGACAATTGTAGTAGTTGCTCATGACTAGTGACACCCTGATGTCGGGCTTTCTTTTCCACTCTTTTATTTTTAGTTGAACTCTTTTGCGAAGGTTATATTATGAGTAGCTTTGAATTTATCTTTTGAAATGAAAATATCAAAAAAAAAATTGGTAATGTGTTGGCTGACCGAGTACTACGATAGACGCCATCACGACAGAGTTAGTTTTGGGTCGTGACATTTACCATTTAATTTAACATATTAATCATAAAATCGTACTCGTATCTCAATCGAATCCAAAACTGACGACAGTAATACTTACTATTTTACAAAGTTTGGATTAAGTTACATTGGCTACTTCCCATTGAATTGACCAAAAGAAGCACTGTATTTCACAAATTTAGACATGCTTAATAGACGTTAGTGTGGGTAGCTATAAATATTTCATTAAGAATATGAGAAGTCATAAGTTCAAATGTTTTTTACTACAAAAAGTGTTTTTCTTCTTGGGATAAACTAAAAAGAAAATAGCTCGTATAAAATGAAGTAGAGGGAGTATTACATTATTTATGTAATTATTTTAACAGAAATATTAAAATAGCTTGGGGAAGTTTTAAAGTGCATTGTATTCCTCGTGGATTCCACAACTGGACCGGAGAGGGACATTTGTTAATCTATCCAAAGATATTTGGAGACATATTCTTATATCAACCTGAACCTTGTTATTGCAAGACGTAAAGATTAATAAAACGAGCATTAATATTGCGTGTGTACCTCATATTAATTGGTGCATAAGTTAATAAGAATTATATGAATATTATTACAATTTATTTTATTCGTAAAATAAAAATTAAAGAAAATGGTATAAATTTCTAAAAATAAAGAATGTTGATCTAATTAAGCTAGCTCAATAAGAAAGAAATTATGTCCTCTAATTAGAAGTCCTCATATGCCTTATCGTATTTTCTGAGGATTTTGTGGGAAAAATTAAAGACAACCCATTTAGAATTCATTTTATCTTCTACTTGTTCTTCTTTATTGCTTTAAATTTATATTTATATGAATTTGATTCTTGATTATAACCGATTTTACTCTATTTCTTAATATATTTTTTCACCCCAATGCTTTTCCTATGGATATTTTTGTATCCTAAGTGTTTTATCAACTTGAAAATTAATCTTACTTATATGTTAAAATTGAGAAAAATTAAATTGGCTTTTTTACTATTTAGCTTATTCAAAGACATTTTTGTGTTAAGTTCAAAGACTTGATTATTTGTTCTAAATATTAAGAAAATATTTTTACTAATTCAAATTTGTAATATTAGCTCATCCCAAGTTTTAAAATATTAATTTTATTTATAATTATGATTAACTATAAGTATATTTTTATCCAATAATAATTTTTTGTTAAAAAGATAAAAATTGATTTAACAATTTACTTGAAAATTTTAAGTTAATTTTAAAATCATAATATTAGAAAAGTAATTAAATTATATTTGTTTAATACAAAATCAGTTTTAACGTATAAGAAATCAGGCATCATTTTATTATATTTTAATTATTTTCTTAACCGCTTTATTAGAGTTTAAAAATTCAAAGCCAACAAATATTTAAGCAAGTGTAACGACCCTGTAGGTCGTTTTGAGAGTTAGTGTCCCAATCCCCTAATAACTGCTTTTCCCATGTCTATTTCTATTTTTGGGACTTGTTGGAACCTTGAGTGGTGAAATTCGGAGAGTTTTTGGACACATAGTCCTTATATGTGAGTTTAAGCTTTAGAAATCGGACCGTAGTTGGAACTGTGTGAAGATGAGGCCAGAATGGGATTATGTCGACTCTGTTAGCTCAGTTGGGTGGTTTTAGAGTTAGGAGCATGTCCGGAATGTGTTTTCGAGGTCTGTAGTATATTTAGGCTTGAATTGATGAAAGTTAGAATTTCGAGGATTTCGGCCGATAGGTGAAATTTTGATATCGGGTTCGGAATGAAATTCCGAGAGTGGTTGTAGGTCCGTCGTGTCATTTGTGACCTGTGTGTAAAATTTGAGGTCATTCGGACTAGTTTTTATGTATTTCGACATCGGTTGTAGATTTTGGAAATTTCATAAGTTCTTAGGCTTGAATCCATGTATAATTGGTGATTTTGGTGTTATGTGATGTGTTTTGGAGGCTCGACTAAGTTTGGATAAGGTATTAGGACTGGTTGGTAAGTTTGGTTGAGGTCCCGGGGCCTCGGGGATGTTTTGGATGCTCAACGGGTGATTTTTGGAACTTGGAAACAGCTGAACCATTGATGGTTCTGGTGTCTCGCACCTGCGCTGGATTTTTCGTAGGTGCGGACACGTAGGTGTGGAAGACGGGCTCGCAGGTGCGGGCTTGGTCAAGGTCAACCAGTCTCGCAGGTGCGGTCTGGGTTCCGCAGGTGCAGAGCCACAGATGCGGCCCAGTAACCGCAGGTGCGGCCCCAGTCCTTTTAGTGAGTTTTTGCACCTGCGATAGATTTTTCGCAGGTGCGGTCCAAGGGGTGCAGGTGCGTAAATCGCTGGGCAGTTTATATCAAATTCAAGGGCTTGAAATTCATATCTTCTAAAAATGATTTGGAGCTCGGGTGTAGGCTATTTGGAGTGGGTTTTGAGGAAAAGATTCATAGGTAACAATTCCTAACCTTATTTCACTTGTATATCATTTATCTATAGCAAATTCTTCCATGCAATCAATGAATTGAGTGAAAATTCATGAAAATGGGAAGACGTTTCCCCAATTAGAAAATTCGAGAATTTAATAATATTTTGTCGTCGGTTTTCGATGATTCTTGTGCGAATGAGTTCGTGAGTAAATGGGTGTTCTAAATTTGTAACTTTCACTTGATTCCGAGACGTGGACCCGTGGGACTTTTTGGGTAATTTTCCTAATTTCGCGTATTAGCCTCGAACTTATTAACTATTTTGATTCCTTAAAGTAATATTTACATTATGAAATCGAATTGATTAGATTTGGGCCATTCGGAGTCGGATACTCGTGGCAAGAGCGTGATTTTGAGTTGAGTAACGCAGTCGAGGTTAGTGGCTTGCCTAACTCTGTGTTGGGGACTTCCCCTTAGGCTATTTTAATACTTTTAATGTTGTTTGGGCACCGTGTACGTGAGGTGATGGGTACGTACATGGGCCATTGTTGCAAAAACTCTATTCTTTCCTCCACGACTTAAATCATTTCATTCCTATTTCACTTTCTCATGTATTGGTTATGTAGTTTAGATTAGGAAGTAGCGTGTCTACCTGTTTTACTTGAACTTCCCCTAGTTGTTAATATGTTCACCATGCTTAGGTAGTTTTATCCATATTTTTGCCTGTGATTTTCCT
Source organism: Nicotiana paniculata (assembly GCA_005239505.1). NCBI lineage: Eukaryota > Viridiplantae > Streptophyta > Magnoliopsida > Solanales > Solanaceae > Nicotiana > Nicotiana paniculata. The sequence goes on along the minus strand of ML317166.1, from coordinate 12,100 downwards.
GAACTGTTTAAATAAATTATATCCTGTATTTGTACTGCATTGCATATTTAAATTGGGACTACGAACGAGATTCTGGGCGCTTTCCCCTTGTACTGCATTGCATATTTAAATTTGAACTATGGACGTCATTCCGGGAGCTTTCCCCTTGTACTGCATTGCATATTTAAATTGGGACTACGGACGAGATTTTAGGAGTTTTCCCCCTGTACTGCATTGCATATTTAAATTGGGACTACGGACGAGATTCCGGGAGCTTTCCCCTGTACTCTATTGCATATTTAAATTGGGACTACGGACGAGATTTCAGGAGTTTTCCCCCTGTACTGCATTGCATATTTAAATTGGGACTACGGACGAGATTCCGGGAGTTTTCCTACATTGCATATTTGTTACTGTGAGATATGATGTGCTGAGCCGAGGGCTCCATGTTGCTATTTTCTTTTAGCTCATCGTTTCTACTGATTTGCCTTAGCTTATTATATCTCTCTGTTCAATTTTAAATTGTTTTTACTATAAAAATTCAGTAGAGCCTTAACCTGACCTCGTCACTACTCGACTGAGGTTAGGCTTTGAACTTACTGGGTACCAATTTGTGGTGTACTCATGCCCTTTCCTGCGCATATTTTTCCATGTGCAGATCCAGGTATCAGCACTTCGTTTCGTGGCTAGGGGTCCGTGCAGCAACTTCCAGGAGACTGAAAGGTAATTCTGCCGCGTACGCAGATTCCTTCGAGTCACCTTCCACTCCAGACTTAGATAGATTTTTTATGTATTTCTTTACGTTGTATAGATCACTTTGAGATAGAGCTTGTGACTAAAGTAATATTCCGGGTTTTTGGAAAGATGTATTTTTGTACGCGCCAAGTGGTGATGTTTCATTTGTAGATTTACTTTATTCCGTCATTATTTTATTGCTTCTATTTAATATATTTTCTTAAATTAGGCTTACCTAGTCGTAGAGACTAGGTGCCGTCACGATGCCTTTCGGAGGGTAAATCGGATCGTGACAGTAAGATACAAAAATCAAAAGGAGACTACTCTGAGTAATGATGTCAGCATGTACATACGTTTAAAGAACATTAATTGAAGTGGGATTAATAATACCAAATGTTAAGATTTATTACCTAGTTAAATAAGGAAAAAATTTATAAACAAATATTTAGCTGATAACAAAGTTCTAATTATTAGGAACGTAACTTAAAATTTCAATTTTGTTTAGTGTGAAATCTATTTTTAAATAGTAATAAAGGCGAACGATAATCCATAAGGGGTTTCATGCTTTTAATATAGTACTAGTATCTATGAACGTGCTTTGCACGTTAATAACGGCACATGATGATTTGAACATTTATTTATGTTAAGGAATAATAAAATTTAATTAATAAGAGAAATTTTATGTGTAATAATACAACAATCATCTAAACGTCGGAAAAAATATATTATTACATTAGCATAATAAATGAATTTAAAATAAAAAGACATCATCAAAAAACTTACACAAATGATCAATATTGTCATTTTAGTTATGTAAAGACCCGTAAAATTTCTATGTCTAAAATAAGGCCCGAATAGGTACCTGTGCTGATTATAACTGTAGAAATTCTTAAAACGGTCCTATTTTGAGTAAAAAGTATCCCAGAACTTGAAAGATTAAACTTTTCAGAAATTGCGCGTTATGCGACTCACTATGCGATCGCATAACAGGTATGCGGACCGCATAGTGGTCGCATACCTGGACAGGCTACTGTCCAAATTGAGGACAACTATGCGGCCCAGAATGCGATCTCATTTTGGGTATGCGGACCGCATAGTTGTCGCATTCTTGCCCAATGATTTTTGCGAGGGAGGTTATGTGACGCACTATGCGATCGCATAACAGGTATGTGGACCGCATAGTGGTCGCATACTTGGGCAGTGTGGTTCCCATTTTGTCCCAATAGAAGGCCAACTATGCGACAGGAATGCGGACCGCATAGTAGGAATGTGATCGCATTCCTGACCGCATTTCTGTGTCGGGGCTCCTATTTTCTAAATTTAAAACCCGAACCCCTGTTTTATAAAATACCCAATCCCTTCATTTTTAACGATTTTCTGACCAAAAATAGAGAGAGAAAAAGAGAGCTCTTGAGAGAGAAGGTTTCAACATCATCCAATTTTATTTTCCAAAATCACTCAAGCCCGAAAATTATCGAGTTATTATCATCTTCTTCACTCAAAGAGGTAAGTCTTCACCCTATTTTCCCAATTTCTCAGATTTTGGGTAAAAATAAAACACACACAATTTCGTTCTTGAAAATAAAAAGTTGAAATCTTGCATGAATGTGAGTTAAACCCCGTAATCTAGTAAAGGGAAAAACAAATTTGGGTAATTATTCTCAAAAGGGGGTTATTAGTCTAAGGGGTCACGTAGTGTTTGATAAAATGCTCAGTTGAGTAAAAAATTCCAAATTCTAAGTGAAATATGTCACATTGTGGAATAGATTGACGGTGCTAGACCGTTNTTCGGTATGAGTTTCTTGCTGAGTATATGTGAATTGATTGCCCGGTTGTGTTGAGGCGTGAGATTTCATTCTCTGATTTTCTTAGTCGACTATCGTGATAATTGAAATTGTGAAAGGTGATTTCTATGTGATTACTCTATCATGTGCAAGGTTCGTTAAATACTTGAGTATGTTGGTATGAAAGAATGGTAAATAACTCAAATGTGTAAATACATCTAAATGATAAGGGCTATGTAACAAGTGATGAAAGGGAGTTGTGAATTGATCTGATTGAACTAAATGACCATGAAAATATCGTATATGACTCATTGTTGGCAAGGTTTATTGTGGCTTAACTTCATATGGATTGTTGTTTGTAATGAATTTATATTCTTGTTGATGAGCATCTTTGTGGTTGAATTAATGGATGATAAAGACTATTATGAACACATGATTGTTTGGGTGTTATGAAGTTGTACTCTTGATAATATGAAGCCCTATGATTAAATTGTGGGCTGTTATTGTTTGCTATGAAATGTGATGGTAAGGTGGGATCGGGTTGCACGCCGCAACAGAAGTAATAAGGGTGTTATGTGATTGTAAGGTGGGATCGGGTTTCACGCCGCAACAGAAGTAATAAGGGTGTGATGTGATTGTCAGGTAGGATCGGGTTGCACGCCGCAACAGAAATGTAAGGTGGGATCGGGTTGCACGCCGCAACAGAAGTAATAAGGGTGTAATGTGATTGTGAGGTGAGATCGGGTTGCGCCCCGCAACAGGGGAAATGATTGAAATAAGAAACTGTGGAAACCTCATTTGTGATTCTCTGTATCTCTGTGCAATATTTATTTGGGTTTCTTTAACTGCCTCAAATATGTGTATTGTTTGATTTTACATTGAGTAAAGTTTGTTCATACATACTAGTACTATTTAATAGTACTAACATTCCTTTTGTCGGGGGCGCTGCATCTTTTATATGGATGTAGGTGGGTTCCATAGTAGGTAGCTCAGCTCGCTGTTAATGGTGCCTCCTCCTCATTTTTCAGTAGTACTAGTGAGCCCCACTTCCTCCTGGGGCCGTGTATAATTCATGCCATCTCTTTTGAGTCTGTTATGTATTGTAAGGTATAGCCGGGGCCTTGTTGCCGGCAAGTATTCTATAAACTCCTAGTATTCGTAGAGGCTCCGTAGACATGATGTGGGTGTATATATATATTTTGGGTAGTAACTGTACGTATTCGGAATCGTGGTCCGTATTGAAAAGTTATGTATGTATTGTGTATGTTTTGGGAATCAGCTGTTGAAATGCAAAAAGAGAAATGAACTTAAGTTTGTAAATCCACGGGTAAATCTTAAGTTGCTATTTCATATGGAATATGATGCACTGTATATACGGGGGAACGCGTTGGATAGGAAAGGCAATCCAGGTCCGCTTGATCGGGCTCACCTGATTAGGCGCCGGTCTCGTCCCTCGATTTTGGAGCGTGACAAGTTAGATAATTATGTATTATCATTTAAAAGTATTTAATGTGATGATATATTAAAGAATACTTCTTTGTGGACAATATTTTTTTGTGTATATTTCCTCATAATGCTTTGGTTACCTGCTCTTCCTTAACCAGAACTATTGTTGTCGATCTTAATATCCCTCTTGAAAGTGCAACATACAGTTATTCGTGCAAGAAAACATACTGCAATAAATACAGTCCAATATTTAGGATGTTTTTCCTTGTGATTTATCTATTATATTTGCAAAATTAAACATACTAAAAATTATTTTCACACAAATTTAAAAGGATATTCCTTAGTTTCGGAAGACGAAAGTTGAATTCAGGGATAAGAATATACTTAGAAGCATATTGACCAATATCATAATTTTTCCATGCGTGACGTTATTCTTAAAACTTCTATATACCATATGTGTGCTATTACATAAGTTATTCGGCGTAATTAAGTTTTTTAGTAGCATGACGGGCATATTATTGTCAATATGGAGGATTCTGATTAAACTGATTTTATTACTCCTTCCTACATTTTCTTAATAGAATTTAATAGACAAATTTTATTAATTTTAAAATCTTAAATATTAAAAATTAGCATAGAAGGTATTGTAGTCCAAAAAATAAGTTATTGCAGTTATGTCTTTCCTTATGAGCTCTTCCGTTTAATATTTTAGGGCTATTTTGGTTTATTAATATTGTATTTATGCTTTTATAATAGTATAGGCTCTCCTTTTTTCTAAATGGATTCGGACTGTCCAATATAATAAATTCTCAAATTAAATTAGTAATAGGACATTATAATATATTTTTTAATTAAATTAGTAATAGAAATTTTTAGGAAGTATATCTTAAAAGTAATAGGATTACATGACTAAAGATATTTACTGGTTCAATTTTATATGAATTAGACATCCGGAAGTAATTATACTAATAGCATTCCTGAAGGTTACGTAGGATTACTAACGTGCATTATTATATCTTAAAACTAATAGAATTATAAGGCTAATATCTAGAATTCCAGTTATGTCCTTTTATTATGAGTTATTATACTTAATATTATAAGGTTATTTTTGTAAACTGATACTTTATTCATGCTTTTATAATAACTAGTTTTTATGTGCGTCCGTTGTACGTTAATATGGCACGTAATGATGTAGTCAATTCTTTATATGAAGGGATACCAAATTAAATTAATAAGATAAATGTCAATAATAAAACAACCCTTAAAATATATGTAAATATAATCCCGCCATAATTTAAAATGATTAGAAATGTTATTACATATATTAGCATAATATGGGAACTCAAACTCATCGGATATCATCGTATGAACTTGCAAAAATGATCAATTAAGTCATGTCAGTTATGGCATACTATTATGCACTTATAGTATAAATATGCAATGCGATAATATCTTACCTAAGACTTCTTTGTATACAATATTCTTTGTGTATGTATCATTCTGACACTTTGGTTGCAAAATATTATCTAATAGCTAAAAATTAAGATTGTTACACTAACATTAGTTGAAATAACAGAAACCATTAATATCTAAAGGTATACAATTTAAACATAATACTACATCAATGTAAAAGACTTTGATATCCAAAACTAAAAATTATGCCGAAAAACAAAGAAGTACGATACAAAAAATAATTACAATAAAAGTTAAGATGTCATTATTTTTCTCTCTAATTCATAAACATAACCCTAAAGCATTACTCAATTACAAAAAAACAGGAACAATAGAGAGAACTAATAATACCTTTGGAGAAAATTTCTTCATTCTCCACCAAAACTTTTAGAGAACAATAAATAATGTGGAACAATATTAGCTTTTATAGAAATAATTGACTTATTATTTTTTTACATAAATTCATGCAATAAAGCTGAATTCTATGCAAATGGCAGAAGATTAAATAAGGAAGCATATTGTAGCCAAAAAAAGGAAAAGGCTAGTTTCCTTTAGATTTATGTTTCTTTAGACTTTACTTTGTTTAGGATTCTTTCCTTACTCCGTATCTTTTTTATGTTTTGTTTCCTTTAAGTGAGGGTTCTAAATTATAATAGGATTTTCTTTGTTTAGGATTCTTTACTTATATTATGTTTTTTATTTTAATTGTTACTTACAAGTGCCTTTTCTTTGTATAGGTTTAGGATTCAAATTTAGTTTTAGGTTATGTCACGGAGAAAAAACATTTGACCCTCCCTCAATAGGAGAGTTTGATGTATGTGTAGTTTAAATGGAAAGAAAAATCAGCCTCATATAATTTATAATTATATTCTTAAATTATACAAATAATTAAGGTTATAAAAGTCGATCAATATTTCAAGATTATTTTAGTCATGCAGCATTTAACATAAATTATTTGTGCTTTTATAATATATATATATATGGATTAATAAGACAGTGAAATTTTATTTCTCTTAGATCGACATGAATATAGAAAATATTTTAATTGGTTTGAAGAACTGGTACGAAAAGGCAAAATAGTGCCCAAGAAGATAGTAAAACACTTGGATCGTCTTGAGCAACAATCAGTTTAATTCCTACACTTGTCTAGTTTCTTTTCACTTTGAACGTGAGTGCCATATTCTTTCTTTGACTGTCTTGACTCTTGGGCATGTGAATTTGGGTTGGTAAAGTTTCATTATCAGATCCTCCAAAAATTTTACTCCCACTTTTTATTGCATCGATGGAAGTTTCCTGACTATGAAAAAACGGAGAAGAAAGAAAATTATATACTCCCTCCGTTCCATATAAACGTAATATACGAATAAATTAATTTAATATATTTATTTTATTTTAATAATAAACTTTTATAATCATACGAATATTATAGCATATTTAAGATCATATATTTTTTTATATCGTTAAGCTTTATATACCCTATCAAACAATATAGCAAAACCCTATGCCTATGCATATTCTCAAGACCTTAATAATACTCCCAAATCGCAATAGATCTGGCTAGGGTTGTCTATGGATCGGATCAGATCGGATTTAGCATATTTCGAAACAGATTTTCGAATTTCGGATTCTAGAAAATGCAATCTGAATTCGATCTGAATTATATCGAATCGGATCGGATCGGATTTTTGTATTTCGGATCGGATTATTATGTCTCAAAGTTGCAAATTCATATGTATATTTTTTTGGTAAAAGAGGCAATCCAGTAGGAAAAATTCATGTTTATGTAATTATGAGAGTACTATATGATGCCAATATAGCTAAATCCATCAATTGTAAAGGTAATAACTTGGAGAAAAATATAAAGGAAGTACTAATCATCCGAATTAAAGTTTAGTATTTATACATGTCCTAATGATTTCGGATTTCGGATTTCGGATTTCGGATCGGATCGGATTGGATCGTATTAAAATTATACCAATCCGAATCCGATCCAAAATCCTAAATTAAACGGATCGATTCGAATTTCGAGTATCCGATCCAAATGAACAGCCTTAGACCTGGCTTTTCTCTTTATCCTTTTGCAATGAGTAATTTAATGATCCATATTTCGTACTTTCATCGTTTACAATTAAAAAATTTACTTTCAACGCCAAATTTTAATAGTTTTAGAAAACTAAATTCATTTTAACATATTGACGTTTTATAAGAATGAGAAGCTTTATTACAATTTTCGGGATTTATCCTAACGGTTTCAATTAATAAAGAAATGATTAAGTGAGATATTTAAAGAGAGATAGAAAATTATTTAGACGAATACTTTTACGATCAATCCTACTAATTATTATTTATATATATATAATACTTTTCTTCTCCTCAAGTATTTCGCTATACTCCTATAAGGTGGCATTCATGCAATGTTTCAGAGCTCCTTAGGTTTATGTGATATAACGGGAAGATACCAACTACAGTTGATTAAATTAATGAACCTTTCCACTTTCATATTCTTAACTTTACTCTGTCGACTTTGAAATTCTCACAGTCAGGAAGGAGATGACACACCGGTATAATGGTACACCGGTATAATGGTACACCTGTATTGTTTTGTTTGCATATTTGCTGCTAGCTAGGAGGATTACATATATAATTACGTACTACTAATATTTTGATGTAATCTAATCATAATTAACCACCTTTTATGATTCTTTTATAGGAGTATTTGTATTGGTAAAAAATAGACTTCACACGTGTAATATTTGTGATGACAAGGCAATCTACGTGGATCAATGAAAATATGACAGTTGGTCAGAAGTTTAGAAAGAAGTACGGGACAAAGAGGAACGGAATAGCATACATACGAGACAATTAGATGCGGGAGTTCCAGTCTAATTGAGGAGTTGAAGAGACACGGTCAGAATGAATCAAGGCAGAATAAAGGGCAGATTCAAAGATCTTCAATCAATAAGCTAAACGTTACATAATCTTCACGCAACAGTTACGATTACCAATTGTAATGTTACATTAATGATATTATTAGTGACTAATGCTCAATCATTAAGAAGAGTAGACGTTATATTAAGAAATTTCCTATAAAAGAGAGTAAAATCTCACTTGTATAGATACGTTCGACCACTACTGAAATATACTTACTTTTATGTGATCTTATTGCTTTCTTATTTACAAGTCTAATTCTTATTATTCGGTTATCAGAAGCCCGAGTACTTCTTAAAATCGCTTTGACTAAGAATCTAATTCTTTGGTTAAACAAATTGGTTCCGTTACCGGAAATCTGATAATCTTTATTTTTTTCTCGAATAACCTTTATCGAATCATGTAGAATACCAACGAACAACGACCAACAAACAACTGGAACCCCAGTTCCATCGCCTCAGGGATCTCCACGAGGTTCAAGGAACAACTCCCCAGAAAGATCTACAACTCACAACAATGATCAAATTGGAAACGAGCAAATAGGAGAACAAGACCCTGTGAAGCAGATGTTTGGTGAATATGTGAGTGAAGCTCTTCAAGCTTTCATGAGGGGGCTACCAACTGTTTCACCTACGCCTCCTCCAAACAACACCGTGACTGTAGAAAATCCACAATCTTGACTAGCAAATTTAGGAAGTAGAGGCACTCTAAATGAATTACTTGAAGGAAGACCAGGTATGTCTAATAATTCAAATTTACAATCTTTAATACTAACCTTGTAGAAACATGTGAAGGAACAAAATTATCGCATTGAACAAATTCTTGGAATACCACCTGTCATCAAGGGTATTGATATTGATAAATACTCTCAACAACCCTGGAAGCCAAGTGCAACACCTTTGCCGATTCCCAAGAAATTCAAAATGCCTGACATACCAAAGTACGATGGGACAACTGATCCACGTGATCATGTTACTGCTTTCACCACAAGAGTAAAAGGCAACGACCTGACTAAGCAATAAATTGAATCCGTATTGGTCAAAAAGTTTGGAGAGACACTCACCAAAAGAAGAATTAACATGGTATTCTCTCTTGCTCGAAAATTCTGTTGATTCTTTTGCTGAGCTTGCAGATTTGTTTATAAAAGCACATTCCGGTGCACAAAAAAGTGGAAAAGAGAATGGAAGACATATTCAAAATAAAACAGGGAGATACGGAGTTGCTTCGTGAATTCGTAGACAGGTTTCAACGTGAAAGGATGCTTCTACCAAGAGTACCTGACAATTGGGAAGCTATGGCTTTTGCAAGTAATTTGAACGATAAAAGCTCTGAAGCCACAAGGAGACTCAAAGAAAGCTTGGGAGAGTTCCCAGCTACGACATGGAACGATGTTTATAACAGGTACATCACCAAATTACGAATTGAAGAAGATATTATTGCCCAATCAAAAGCAGAAGACAGGATGAGTTCTAGACGCTCCGAATTAGAAAGGAGAACTGGAAAAAATAGGTATGATCCGTACATTAGACCTTCGGGACAAGAGGCTCATTCCAAATCTGAAAACCCACGGTGTGATCACAGACCGTCAAATAGAGATTCGAGCTCATCATCATCAAGATCCAGAAAGGATCGAGATGAGCGAAATAGAGGTAATACAAGAATTGGAGATTACAATTTCAATGTAAGTACTTTCGAATTAATTACAGTATTAAGAAATATGGGTGATAAAGTTCGATGGCCTAAAGAAATGAGATCAAATCCAAATAGAAGGAACCCAGACTTCTGGTGTGAATTTCACAATGATCATGGGCACAAAACATCAGACTGCAGGTTATTGCAAGGTGAGGTAGAACACTTATTAAAACAAGGTTATCTAATAGAATTGTTTAGTGAAAAAGGTAAATAGGCATATGAAGAATAGGCAGGAGCCCCCAAAACCACCATCTCCAAAGATAACTGTAAATGTGATAAATGGAGGAGAGGAGGTAAATGGCGTAACTTATACTTCAGCAAACTGGAGTAGGACCAAGTTCGCAGTGACCCACGGGAAATGGACTCGTGAGACTTTGGAGGCTGACAGCATCTCATTCGACGGCTCAGTTGCTGATGGATTACTGCTTCCACATAATGACGCACTGGTAATATCTTTACTTATACATGACACTAACGTGAAAAAAGTATTGATTGATCCAGGTAGCTCGGTCAATATAATTTTGCTGAGGGTTGTGTGAGCATGTGATTTTTACTCGCCGTATCGTCCTATAAACATCCCAATAAATCAAATGATTTTGGTTGATTTTTCAGTAATTAATTGTGAATTATTTGCATTGTTTGCATATCCATAATTCATCTTTCAAAATAATTAAAAAAAATTGCATTATGAAGTTATTATTTATAATTAATTAAATAATAAACAAATGACGAGTATTTAACGTAATGTATTTTTTAATAACTAATTACTATAAAATTAATCATTTTATTCGATAAATCATAGATTTAATTAAGAATATATGATTGGTTGTTTTATTCTTAATTAATATGTAAATAGATGAAAATAAGGTTTAAAATTAATTGCTAATATTTGTTGGATTAAATTAGATTTGGACTCATTTAGGTTATTGAGAAAAAGCCAATTTCGGACCTGGGCTTGAAATTACCCAAGCCCAAACCCAATCCCTACAAACTAAAACAGCCCAGCCCAAACCCCTTACACCTGGCCTGCCCCAGCTTAACCAAAACGACGCCGTTTAGGGCCAAGTTCAATCCCAGCCATTGATCAATCTTTGATCCAACGGCTGGGAACTGACCACGCTTTTAGTATTTAAATGCCCGAACCCCACCCCATACCCTCATTCAATCTGAAACCCAACCCCATACCTAAACCCTAGCCGCCCCCATCTCCTTCATCTCTCTCGAACTCTAACCTAAACCCTAGCCGCCCCTGAAACCCCACCGCCGTCCGACCACCATAACTACTCCAATCAACCCCAAATCTCTACCCTACAACCCCCATCACCTCCTAAACCACCTCCTGTTATTAGTCTTGTCAAAAAAACCATCCCAAAAACCCCAATTTCAGATCTGAGATTCTAGAACCCTAAGTCTCCCATGCGCACTGATTCAAGGGCCTTCAACGGCTCGGACCTGCATGAATCAGTTGCTCTTGACAAGAACAATTGATTCATGTGGGTTTGACTCGTTTTCAAACCCACCGAAGTCCGGCCAAACTCCGGTGAATCCAGCCAAAATGGTTTTATCTGACCGGTACTCCTCCCCCTTTGTTTCTTTTAATCANTTTCTTCTTTACTGATTGTCCCTAAATGCTACTGCCCCTTCCCTTTCTAACTGTTTTGGGTTTATTGGCATGAACCTGTCTAGATTTAGTTATTTTTTGAAGATCTGTGTAGATCTGTTGTTTTCTTCCCCCACCTGTGTATATTTTTCCTTGTCGTCTCAATTTTGAGTATGTTTCATGGCTCTTGTTCTTGTCATATTAAATAATTAGGTTTTCCTTATTAATCATACCTCCTAATTTAGGTTTCGTCATTGGCTGCATATATGACTTTTCTGTTTTGATTCACATTGTTTTCAATTGATGTAATACTTAACACATTACGCAATTCCGGATTGTCTTTGCAACCATGATTAATCATTTTTAGGTTTTCTTGTTAGTCACCATTGATTTACCAAAGATTATACTTATTTGATTCATGCTTAGTTTGTTTTTAAACTGCCTTCACTATCGCTCCTTCCCACCCTCAATTGATTGTTTACTC
>MDKI01160826.1:0-11109 GCA_005239505.1 Nicotiana paniculata | reverse complement strand
TGTCTCCCACATTTGAGGCGGAGGGATTAAACCCCATAAGTAGTGTAGTATTTCCCTTCTCCGCTGTAAAAGCTAATAATCACAATAACAAAAACTTGTTGAATATGACCCTTTCCATGTGTCTTCGGCGGCGTATCTAGAATTTCAAGAGCTTGGGTGCACCACTACCTTTATTTGATTTAACTATATAAATTTTTTTACGATACAACAAATTGGCGGGTAAACTATACTTAAAACTATTAGAATTATTTATGTCCTTGACGAGTTTTCATACTTTTAAAACTATCAATAATAGCATTATTACATATAATTTTAAATATCTTACGTTCTATGTAGCAAACTAAAAAATATTAAAAAAAATTTCATCTATCCAGTTATAAGGCAGATCATTTTTATGTGCTTGTATTTCTCTGCGAATATGATATTTGTATTTTCTGTTTATAGTGGTAGTTCAAGATTAATTTTCTTATCTTTTTCTAGAACTTCATTTCTTAACACAATGTAAAAGTTTTCTTGATAGATTAACATTTCAATTTTGATCTCCTTTTCAACAAACACTTACGATCTACTTATATATTTAATCATTAATTTTAAGAGGAAAAGATTAAATCATATTCCACAAACATTATATTAAGGAAAGAAAATATTTTTGTTTTAGGGATTAAGAAAATCAAAAGTCAAAGAATGACCAAGAGAAAGTACCCAAAACAGTTCTAGAGTAGTTTTTGAAGTTCTTGAAGTTATCTACTCACAAAACTTAAAATTCTTTTCAAGTAAAATGCATGTATAAAAATAATTTTCACTTTTAAAAATTATTTTTCATCTCATTTTTAAAAACTTAGTTTTTCAAACTTTAATCAAATCTATGTCCAAACACTATCTAAGTTACTGTTGGACCAAAGTGCTATTTTGAGTATGGGTTCACACATAGCTATTCAAAGGGTCGTTTGGTTGGAAAGAAATTATCTCACGATTAATTCCACCTTTTCATTGGGATAAAAAGATACTATAATTTTGAGATAACTAATTCTGGAATTACTTATACCGTAATTTTCTCCTAATCAAATATGGAATGAACTCTTCTTAAATATAATCCCGAAATTAATTTTTCCTTATCCCTCGTACCTAACTGTACGAGCCCTAACTATGTAATGCAAAAAGTACTAGTCTTATACATCCCTAATTTTGTCCACTTGATATCAAATTGCTACATCATCCCTAATGTCAAATTTCAATTTCAAAAATTGCAGCACCACCAATCCCTTTTCAACCGCACACGTAACTGTTTTTTTTTTCTGTTGAAAGTCATCTTTTTCTTCAATCATTTACATTTTGATTGGCCATGTTACAACTGTTCTTATCAGGAATTTGTGTTATAACGGTAAAGTCGTCTTTGTGTGACTTACAGGTTATGTGTTCGAGCCGTGGAAACAGTCATTAATGTTTGCATTAAAATAGACTATTTACATCATATCTCTTGAGGTGCAGTTCTTTCTCGGACCCTGTGTGGACGCGAAATACCTTGTGCACCGGGCTGCCTTTTTTATTTTGGCTAGGTGTTGATTTTAGAGTTTTTTCTACCGCAAAATTATAAACTGAATTACCACTAGAATGGAGATTCCAACGCTTTGATCCTTGCTATCAACTCTATGATCAATGAAATCCGTGAACAAATTAAACGAAATATTGTGCTGAAACTTTTCTCAAAAATCTCAACTCAACGCTAGAAAAATAAGAAACACTTTTTTTCTAATTGTATTTTCTCTCTTGGTGTTGTATTGCACTCACACTTTTACAAAGTGGGTTTTTCTTCTCAATACTTGGTGCGGCAAATTTTCTTCCATCACGCTTTATATAATATCACCTATAAACTATTTTTCTATTTGGATGAGGTAATAATTTATTTAGGGTAAAAGTTTATTTCAAATAAACCTTATGGAATTTTAAGAAAAGATCGACAACAACCCATTCGTAAAGGGTTTGAGTCTCCCGCGACTACTACACGGACTTTCCATAAAGTCCAACGTCGAAATTGATTGAAATATCAAATCCAATACAAAATTGGATTTTCCTCTTAGTTCGTTAACTAATAATTTTCTAAAAGGAAAGTCCAAATCCCATAGAAAAGGATTTCACGTTACTTACAATCCAATTCCAAGTTGGATACTTTATTTTTTCTATATATCAATTATGACTATAAAATATATATCATATATATAATTCAACTAAGAGAACAATTTAATTCTATCCCAAACAGAAAATTTTGATTTGTTACAATATTAATTATATCCTTTGTGCTAGCAAGAATATAATAATATTTTATTTAGATTAATAATTTAATTTACTTGACTAATTAAATTCTTTAATTTAATTATCAAACAATTTAATCAATCTTTTAGCAAAGATCAGAACACTCGTTAGCAAAGATCATAATACTCGTTAGTGTGCGACCCCATAGGTTCAATACTAAACCAGTAGTAAATTGATCATATCAATATACTAATCAAGAGTGGCGTCGAGCAATACTCCTTAAAGACCGGATAGCATGAAATATACAATTTACTCTCAAGAACCAGTAGAAGAATAATATAGTATTTCCTTCTGTCCTTATAGCTCTGGGTCACCCTAGGATATGGTTCAACTATCAAATCCGAATAGGCAACCAACTATGTGTGCATGTCAAATATAATCGACCGTTGAATAACCTAAGAAACTCTTTTCTTCTTTTCATTCAATTGCCCTGGCCAAGGTCTTAATTTGGTCGTTTATAATTCATGACAACATGGAGCTTAAACTCATTACAAAGAGTTGAAACATTTCATCTTGACCAATCACTAATTCAACAAGTATTTAATCGTACCAAATATCCTTTCAACTATCGCCCTAGGGCCATAGGTTTCTAGTATCAAAGCACAATACATAACTTGTCAATTACTATGACGATCTCAGGTCAAAGAAAACTCTTAAATCACATTCTTCAAGAGAATATCCTATTGACAGTTTATGGTAATTCTAACCATTATGAATTATCCAATGAGTCGGTTCAATGATCATATCTCTGTATGCATCATCTATCTATGTAATTTTGTTAATGAGATCAACTAATCTTTATCCCATAAAGACGATCACATAAATATTGATCTAACCGGATTACTAATGTCCAAATTAATAATCCTACGATCAAGAACAAAATTTAGATTAAGTTGTAAGAGACTTTACTCTCATTATCATGATCTCCATCACGATGACAAGTCTCAAAATTTAATCAAGGACTTTATTAAATTAATCAAGCAACTAATAATAACTCTGATAAAAGAATATCAAATGCCATTTATTTTTATATCAAATTACATTTACAAAAATATGTTCAAATCATTAAATATGAGAATGGATCTAGGGCATATCTAATATATCCCTAACAATCTCCCACTTGCACTAGAGCCAATGGCTCTTGTACTTCATCCCCAATTTTCACTTGTGCTTGTCAAACTCCTTTGCGTCAAGAGCTTTAGTGAATGGGTCTGCAACATTTTCCGTTCCATCAACCTTTTGAATCTCGACGTCTCCACGTTCAATGATCTCTATTATCTAGTGATACCTTTGCAGAATGCGTTTGGATTTTGGTGTGATCTTGGTTCTTTTGCTTGAGCAATGGCTCCAATGTTATGACACAATAATGGAACTACAACTTCTATTAAAGGAACCACACCAATTTCAGTTAAGAACTTTTTCATCCATATAGCTTCCTTAGCAGCTTCATTAGCTGCTATATATTCTGCTTCAATCATTGAATCAACTACTATAGCTTGTTGGAACTTTTCCATCTTACTGCACCACCATTTAAAGTGAATACATAACCAGAAACAGATTTTCTATCGTCCCTATTTGAAGAGAAACTTGCATCAGTATAACCTTCAAGTTTCAACTCAGAATCTCTATAAATGAAGAGTTGGTCTTTAGTCCTTCTTAAGTATTTAAGAATGTTCTTCACCACCTTCCAATGTTTTTCACCAGGATTTTCTTGATATCGACTAGTCACTCCAAGTGCATAAGCCACATCTGGACGTTTACATGTCGTGGTATACATGATAGCTCCCACTGCACTAGCATATGGGATCCTACTCATGTGTTCTCTCTCTTAAGATGTTTTAGGACAATCCTCCCTATTGAGAGTAATTTCAGTGCCTATGGGTAGATAGTCTCTTTTGCAATTATCCATGTTATATCTTTTCAAAATGGTATCAATGATCAAAGAGTGGGAAAATCCAAGCAGCTTCCTCGATCTATCTCTATAGATCTTTATTCCTAATATATAAGTTGTTTCTCCCAAGTCTTTCATGGGGAACTGTTCAGATAGCCAAATCTTGGTACTTTGCAATGCCGGCATGTCATTCCTTATGAGCAATATATCATCAACATACAATACTAAGAATATAATTCTGCTCCCATTAACCTTTTTGTACACACAAGGTTCTTCTTCGCATCTAACAAAACTGAACTTTTCAATTGACTTGTTAAAGTGAATATTTCAATTTTGAGAAGCTTCCTTTAGTCCATAAATGGATCTTTGTAGCTTTCAAATCTTATTATGATCATGGGGAGATATGAAACTTTCAGGTTGTGTCATGTACACATCCTCTTCTCGCTCAACATCAAGAAAAGTTGTTTTCACATCGATTTGACATATTTCATAATCATAACCTTGTATCACCTCTTTATAGGTCATAGGATAATAATCATTATGATCGACCTCATTTGATACACCATATTGTACCATTAGATTTAATCTAGTTTGTACATGATGTTCTCGTGTAGACCTTCTAAGAGGTGCTTGTACAACTTGCTCACCTTGTGCTGGATTTGGTTTTTGTTCAACTTGGTTTGGAACTGGTTCATTAACTTGTTCTTAAACTTCAACCATTGAAGATGGAAAATTCTTTGTCAACTTCAAAACATCCAATAAAGGTTCTTCAACGTACGTCACATGATCTTGATTTTGTGTTCATTCATTAGTCTCTTGAACTTCATCAATGTCACGACCCAAAACTAACCCTGTCGTGATGGCACCTATCGTGGTACTAGGCAAGTCAACACATTTTCAAACACATAGATATTTTTCATTTAAAAGATAAGTCAAAGCTTTTCATAATAGAATCTTCATAAAAGAGTTCAACTCAAAATAAAGTGCGGGAAAGATAGCCCGACATCGGGGTGTCACTAAGTCATGAGCATCTAAACCAGACTAGAATCAGAGTTTACAATGCTCCACCAAATACGGAAAAAACAAAAAGAAAAGATAACAATAGAGGAGAGTCAAGGGCTGCGGACGCTGGCAACTACCTCGTAAGTCTCCGACAATCAGATGACTCAGCCTCAGGTCTAGCTGGAATAGCATAACATGGGGGCTGGGCCCCACCAATATGAACTACATCCCTGGGATGACCTCCTGCTGGCTGACCTCTACCTCTAGTAGCCTGGCCTCCACCTCTAACACCTCAACCCCCATCTCTGGCTGGTTGAGCGGGCGGTGGGACACCTGGTGCGGAAACCATGGCACGAGAACCCCGGTGCTGATAAGTGCTCGAGGCTCGAGGGAAATATCTAGAAATGTGCCCCTGACCACCACAAGTATAACAAGCTCTCGACTTTGAGACTGCTGGACCTGAAACTGCCCCAGACGGCCTGAATAACCACCCTGAAAACTCTGGAGCGGCGGTGCACTGATAAGAGCTAGTGGTGAACTGTAGGGAAACTGATCAGAATACTGCATGTGGGAACCACAGCCACCTGGAGCACTACGAGAAACCTGAAGTGCTGACTGAAACGGCCTAGGAGGATGGCCCTTACCAAAAGAATCCCTGCCTTCAGATGAGACACCACTGAACCGGCCAAAATGACGAGGCCTCTTGTCAGACCCCTGACCACTCCCATTTGATAGAACCATCTCAACTCTTCTGGCCACATTGGCTACATCCTGGAAGGAAATATCACCCCATGTCTCCTTCGCCATCTGCAATCTGATTGGCTGAGTGATGTGCCGGAGAATTTCGGCACATTTAATACCAATTGCTTATATTTAAGCTCGTTTTAAATGCAATTGTCTTTTATACTTATGTAATTTATGTTGTTCAGTGCATGAAGCTTGAGGACCCAAAAATATGGAAATGAAATCAAAAAGCAGCAAAAGGACAAGAAAGAGGCAAAATGCGACCGCAAAGTTGAAAATGCGGACCGCAAATCCAACATGCGGACCGCATAATGCTCAGGGGAACCGCAAAGTCCAACAGTTAGTTTGGACAAATCCAAGTGAAGAAATGTGGTCCATTATGCGACCTCATAGCAGGTTTGCGGACCGCATAATGGATCACAAACCTCCTGTAGAAGTGATTGAGATCAGAAATGCGATGACACTATGCGGTCTCATATCAACAATGCGGACCACATAACCTGAATGCGACGACTTCCTAGAACCTAGGGTTTCGAAGATGCGGTGGACTTGAAGAGAATGCGGACCGCATATCTGTTATCCGACAGAAATGCAATAGCATATTTGACCTGGAAGGGCATTTTTATCCAAAATTGGTCCCGAGTTTTAGCCCACTATAAATATATTTATTGGGGTTTTGTGGGGGCAACTTGTCTGGAAAAAGAGCTACAATCCAAACTTTGAATAGTCCCATCTTTTGGAAGCTTTGAAGGTGAAGAATCTTGCACTTTTTTAAGCACTGTGACATTTAATATTCTCTTCTTTTTGTATTTTAGAATGTGTGGCTAGTTTTAAATACTAAGGTTGTGGACCCTAAATGAGTATAATGTCAATGGGTGTTTAACATTGAATATATGTATAATGGTTGGTTGATATTTATTTACTCCTCATTCCTCATTTGTTGTTGGTGGTTGCAAACATTAACAATTGCCATTATATTCTTTCTTTACTTGGAAAAGTGAGTTAGGGCTTGGTAGAAGTAAATATCAAAGACTCAAGGTTTTAAACCTTGTCTAGTAGAATCGCTTAGGAATAAGTGGATTTATTTGGCATAAATTGATTACTATTAATTGCAACTCTTTTATATTTGGAAAAATCATAAAGAGAAATATTACCCAGCTATTGGAAAATATTGGGTAGTCATTTAGAAATCATTTGCATATCAAAAGGACCTTCCATTAGAAATATATCATATTAACACCGATAGCATTACATTTCATTGAAGGGGACACAACCTTGGTTTAGATAATCAAATTAATTACAACCTTATTTAATCATACTTGTTACTATTCCACAAAATTACAATCCAATCTATTACCATACTCTTGTTACTCTAACAGAATAGAAATACGATTTAAGTTAAGATTCATACTACTCAAGTAAACTTTTCACGCCTATTCCCTGTGGGATTCAACCCCAACCTTGTTGGGTTAGTATATTTGACATCGATCACTTTACACTATTTTAAGGTGTAATTTGAGCGTATCACTAAGCCAGTCCCTCAATTAATCTCCTCACCCTCTCTCGGTCTGTGGGAAGTATCATAATAGCATGACGGGCCAATGTAATGAATCTGATCTCATACTGAGTGACTGTCATAGAACCCTGCTGGAGACACTCAAACTGCCTCCTATAATCCTCTCTCTGAGTGATAGGGAGAAACTTCTCTAGAAACAAATCGGAGAACTGGGCCAAAGTCAAAGGCAGTGATCCCGCTGGTCTACCCAAACAATAATCTCTCTACCAGGTCTTGGCGGGACCTGACAGAGGGAAAGTAGCAAAGTCAACCCTATTGGTCTCCACTATCCCCATGTTCCGTAGAACCTCGTGGCAGCTATCCAAATAGTCCTGGGGATCCTCTGAAGATGCACTGCTATAAGTAGTAGTAAACAGCTTGGTGAACCGGTCCAACCTCAACAAAGCATCAGTAGACATAGCTGCTCCATCACCGGTCTGAGCCACAATACCTGGCTGAACTACCCTAGCTGTCTGAGGTGCTGGAGTTTGGAACTGAGAAGCCAACTGCTCCATAGTGCGAGTAGCGGGAGTCTGGGCTCCTCCCCCAGCCTGAGAGACGGCTGGTGTTGTAGGAAGTAAACCTTCCTGAGCAACGCTCTCCATGAGGCCCACTAGACGGACTAGAGCATCTTGGAGTACCGGGCTGGCAATGAACCCCTCGGGAACCTGAGCTGGTCCAACCGGGACTGTCTGGGCAGGAACCTCGTCAGTAAACTCTGCCTGAGGCTCCGCCACTGGGGCTGCTGCTATGGGATGAGTTATGCCCCTTCCTCAGCCTCTAACACGGCCTCATCCTTGTCCTCGGCCCCTCGTAGGAGCTCCAACTGGAGAGTCGGGCTGCTGATCAGTGGATGAAGAAGCACGTGTTCTCGCCATCTGGAAGAGAATAGAGTAGGAATTCAATTAGTTTTGAGAAATCAAATCGCACGATAGAGAAGAATAGATGTGAAGTCATTCCTAAACTCTGTAGCCTCTAAGAGATAAGCATAGACGTCTCCGTACCGATCCCTCAAACTGTACTAAGCTTGTCCATGAATTGTGAGACCTAAGCAACCTAGTGCTCTGATACCAACTTGTCACGATCCGAATTTCCCACAGTCGGGACCGTGATGTCGCCTAACATGGAATCCACTAGGAAAACGAACGTTAATATTTATTTACCCTATTCATTTATTTTTTTAACAGATAACAGGTGATGTACAAATCAGCGAAAATGAAAGTGCGAAAGAAAACTAAGTCTAACAACTTGATTAAATGCCATTACGAAAATCACAATACCAACCCAAAATTTGGTGTCACAACTTCACGGACTGTCTATGAATACTACATATAAAGGTCTGAACAAAATAAATACATCTGTCTCACAAATAAGAAGAACATAATGGAAATAAAATAGGAGGGGATGCCAAGTCCTACGGACGCCTGCAGGACTACCTCGGAATCTCCAAAATGGACTGAAAGCAGCCTTCTCACTCTAAGGCTCGTAGGGTCATGTACTAGGATCTGCACAAAAGTGTAGAGTGTATCATCAGTATTACCGACCCCATGTACTGAGTAAGTGTCGAGCCTAACCTTGAAGTAGTAACAAGGCTAGGACACGACAACCAAATAAACATGTGCAGTTTAATCATGTACAAAAGAAAACAGTAATAATGACAAGAAATAAGCCATTAGATACCAAATAAGGAAGGGAAAAACATGCTGAGGGAGAGAGTATCAATTTGGGAATAACGGGGTAAAGCAACAAATCAAATATCAACTTAAACTACAGAAATAGTAACACAACGAACACACACGACATCACCCTTCGTGCTTTACTCTCACCCTCACCAAACAATAAATAGAATGCACGGCATCTCCCTTCGTACTTTTACTCTCATCCTCACCATAATTCAATAGAAATGGCACGCCATCACCCTTCGTGCTTTTACGCTCATCCTCACAATGTCATACACGGCATCACCCTTCGTGCTTTAACACTCATCCTCACCATAATTCAATAGAAATGGCACGCCATCACCCTTCGTGCTTTTACGCTCATCCTCACAATGTCATACACGGCATCACCCTTCGTGCTTTAACACTCATCCTCACCATAAATCAAATAAAACGGCACGACATCAGCCTTCGTGCTTTAACACTCTTCCTCACCCAAACAAATCAATAACAACAATCCGGCAAAGAGAAATCAATAGTACAATAACAATAAAAGCCATAACGTCCCGGCAAGGGAGCCAACAGTGGAATCAATATCATTCCGGCAAGGGAAACAACTATAACCAATCTCACTTAGTTACTTAACTTCACGTAATAATTCTTAACTTGAACCAATACTCAACAATGATCAATACCAAAGAAATACCACCAACATGGATAATTATCAAAGTAAACCCAAGTAAAACTTAATGAAAATTCACATAAATCACAATATTCGACTCACGAGCATGCTTGACACCAACGTATAGATACTCGTTACCACACCTATACGTTGAACATAACATTAATACGTAGCAAATAAGACACAATACCTATTCCGTCAAGCTAAGGTTAGACCAAACACTTACCTCGCTTTGCAATTTCAATCAATTACTCGACGACAACTTTTTCTTTTGAATTTTTCTTCAAAAGCTTCAAATCTATTCACAAACAACTCGAAATACTCAACACGGATAGTAGGAATGAATTCCATAAGAATTTACTAATTTTCCGGATAAAAATTCGAAATTCATTTTAATATTCAGCATTGGGACCCACATTTCAAATCCCGAAAAAACTTACAAAATCCGAACACCCATTCCGATACGAGTTCAACCATACAAAAATTATCGAATTCCGATGTCAAATGGACCTTCAAATCCTAAATTTTCATTTTTGGAAAGATTTACAAAAACCTCAATTTCTTCCATCCAAATCCGAAATAAATGATGAATCTTGACATAGATTTATGAAATGTAATCACTTTCGGATATAGAACACTTACCCAAGTCGAAATCGTGAACACCCCCTTTGAAATCGTCCAAATCCGAGCTTGATTGACTAAAAAAGGGAGAAAGTTCAGATTTTTCGGTTTATACATTGTCCAGGGGTATTATAGGTCGTTCACGAGCGTGGTCGCGCTCCAGCCGCACTCACAAGGCAGAAACATCTCAAATAAGCGTGGTCGCGCTACTGGGCCTGCATATGACAGGTCCAATAAAATGGTCATAACTTTCGGTATAGACCTCCAAATGACAAACGGTCTGATGTTCTGGAAACTAGACTCAAAGAAGTTTAATTTGATAGGTTGTCCATAACATAACTCCTTATATATATGTAGATATTCTCGTTCAAAGTGAGGTCTTGTGCGTACACATTTGGAATTTTAGTCCATCGTGTAATTTTTTTCAACTTGGCTTAACCTAGGCCTCCCCTTAGACCTCAAATCACTTATAACATGCCTCTTACACTTACTATCATATCCTATTCATATCCATCATGTTAATAGCCCTCGGATAAGAAGTAGAGTCGACCCCCAAACACTTAGCATGACTTATCTCTTTTCACACACATCTCTAACTCTCAAATTTTGACTAACTCCCAATTTTTCAAAAATTTCGCCAGAGTTT